>QZML01001157.1:398908-418239 GCA_016801275.1 Hystrix brachyura
AAAAAATAGAAATGCCCAAATCTATATGGCCCAACAAAAGGAAGTGAAGTAAACCAAGACATCATAATCAAATTCTTGAAACCATAAATAAAAAGAGGACATCTTACAAGCGATTAAATAGGGGGAAAATTCACTCTACATAGAAGAAAGGATAGTTATCATATATATCATATTTCTTGTAGAAATAAAGCATATGAAAGAAACTGTGGAGAAATATCTGTGGAGATCCAAAAACCCTGTTTAGCATTCTGCACAAAAGGAAAATATCTTTTAAAAAGGAAAAAGAAGGTGTAATGGGAGGGAGGGAACAGAGGGGAGGGGCGGGGAAGAGGGGGGAGAACCAAGATGCATCATGTACAGGTACAAAATAAATGTGATGAATGTAACCATTATATGTAAAATGTACCAATACATGTTCTTGGTTTAAAATAAAATAAAATAAAATAAAATAAAATAAAATAAAATAAAATAAAATAAAATAAAATAAAAGAAAAGTATATAATCCCCCCCAAAAAAAGGAAAAAGAAATATAAAGACATTATCAGATATACAAAAAAGTATAATCCCCCCCCCCAAAAAAGGAAAAAGAAATATAAAGACATTATCAGATATACAAAAACTGAAGAAAAAAATAATCAATAGAAAAGCACTAAAAATATGTTAAGGAAAGAAATTCAAGGAGACAAAGAGCGATAGTTGGCAAAAATCTGCATCTACACAGTGAAGGGCAAGGAACGCTGGTTGGCTAGCGCCAACCCTCTGTCGACACCGGAAGTGAAGGCTACACTGTAACAACCCGCCAGCTGAGCCGGGTTCGCAAACTGAGACTCAACAGAACCTGGGAGGTTGGGAAGATGCACTGCTTCAGGACGTCTAAAGAACTTTCTGTGCAATTGTTTTAGATGACCAGTAAACTAACCAGAGACCGCAGCAGCCACAGAGAAACAAGAATGTGTATTTTGCAGAATTACTTCATGAAAGCCACTAAGTAAACAGCAACTACACACTTGGAGAGTTAAGAGGAAATTTAACGTCAAGAGTTTCCAACAGTCTTTAACGTCTGTACACTGTCAAAACAAAAAAAAAACCAAAAAAACAAAACAAAACAAAAAAAATTCTATGTGCTTCAGGGCAGATATTTCCCAAATAACCAATATGTAAATAATCTTTAGAAGTTCCGATGCTTTGCATTACAGCTACTTGCTATTGTTATGCAAGTCAGATTTCAGAAGAATAGATTTTAAAGTGCTTAACCAAGTCATTACATTTTAAAACACGTAGCATATATTTTATAATTAACATATTGATAAATGCTGTTTTTTTAATTAAAACTTGCTCATTGTTCTGAGTTGCTTAAACTGCATCAATTGTAAAATAAGGTCGCATGTATATTTTAAAAAATAATCTCAATTGACATTTTTCTTAAAATTCTTTGTCTACCCAGTTATAAAATATTCAGGTACAAGTTTTACCTCATTAATATTCATAATATATTCGTTTTAATGACACGCTTATAAAGGGCCATCAGTTTATATTCTTTGTTTTGTAGTGCATTTCAGTGAAAATCTTCCCACTTAATTTGATTTTTCCAGTTATCCCAGCAGATTAGGGAATAACAAAAGGCCTCTGACAGGGACCTTTGGATCGCCTAGTTTCTAAAATAAGAAAGTAGGCCGAGGATTTAGCTCAGTGGTTAGAGTGCTTGCCTAGCAAGCACAGGGTCCTGAGTTCAATCCCTGACACCAAAAATAAATAAATAAATAAATAAATAAATAAATAAATAAATAAATAAAGAAAGTAAACATTTTTCTCCCCTGTATAAAATTCTCCTGTGTAGCCAAAATGCCAGAATTAAACTAATTATGTCTTAGATCCTTTAGTCTAAATTTAAGACCTCTTCTATTAGGAAGAAAGTAGTTTTTGCTTCATATAGTTACTCCATATGTGTTCACATTGAATATATTAACAGATAACAGTGCAAACATGTTCTTCCCAAGAGAATAGTGTATCATGCATAACTGCAATTTAAATCTTTCCTTTGGTAGTACTTTAAAAGACACAACTTTGCTTATTTATGTTTACAAAGTATACAAGAGAGAAAAACACTAACTGTTGCTACTGATACAGCGAATGAAGTACTGGCATTAAAATCTCTAAGGAAACTGTGATCTTCAGATAAAGGCCTGGAATAACCTACACGGTGTGGTTAAAATATACATTGAATGTTTAAATTAAAACTTTCAAAAGATTATTACAGTATGACACATTGCCTCGAATCCCCCTGAAAATACTCGCCTTCTCTTTTTATACATTATCTCAGTATTCTGACCAGCTTCTGAAGCAGTTCTACAAGCCCTTCTGGGTGTTTTTATAAGATATGACCAAACATACAGTGAATGTTGCTGCCAAATGCCATCCGATGGAAAAACATTTCATACTTCTAATCCTCCTTATGATGGAATTTTACTCAAAAGTTTGTTTTTCAGTCTTATGTGGTTCTTTACCCTGGAGGCATTATGTGTATATAAAGAACTGTCTAATTATTATACATATTAGTTTTATTATGCATCTTACTTTTTTGGTGTACACAATTGAGTTACCTCAACTGCTTGTGATTTGTACCCCAAAACACAGTTTTAAAAGAGAGATATATAATAGTTGAACATATGTATGATTTTTACAGAAATTAAAATAGTGATCTTTTTAATATAGTGATTCTTTTTGTATGATATGAAACCAAACCAAATTTATTTGTCAAACTATATATCATTAATTAGAAAAACAGTATTTTTTATTACAATTTTTGCTTATTTACTACAGAATCCCTTGAAGGGGATTAAAATTGTGCAGAATTAGCTGTTACCTTTCCACGAGTCTAATAATGGTTAGCCTGTGAGGTCATGTTGCGTCCCTCCTATTGTCAGCCACTTGCATGGCTTCTCTATACTGCCTTTACATTACTTCACTGATATTTCTTGATGTATACAAGGTAAATGAGTTTGGGTGATTTTTATAGAGAGAATACTGTGCAATTAATTTATTTAATGTATTTTCATCTTGTTTGAAGAGATGCTTAAATATGGTAAATGATGTCATATTATAAAGCAGTTTTACATTTAGGATTCATGTTAACATTGAGTGTACATTGGTTAGCCTTAATTATATATAATTGGATTTTTCTTCTGATCACTTAGGTTGCACGTGTTATGCTTTAAAAATTTTAAACCTGAAACTTCCTGTACCTGCTACACTGCAATTAGAATGCCCAAACAGATCCTCCTATAACATCACAAACTATAATATACTGATGTTTCTAGAAGTCTAACTCCATACTAAAAGATTTTCATTTTAAATAAAATGTAGATTTGATTTTTGATAGGCTTCTCAATTTTAAAGAGATTTTTGGAGCTACCAAATATTTTGAATCATGCAGAGAACATATATTGCACAGTAGTAATTTTGTACGGTATTTACTTTTGTATGATGTGGCATAAGAGACGGTATGGTTAAACATCGCTTGATTGTATTAATAAGTTGTTTGATAATTAAAAAAAAAGAGTTGCCACAGTATTGAATGTATAGTTTTCAATACATAAGAGACGGTATGGTTAAACATTGCTTGATTGTATTAATAAGTTGTTTGATAATTAAAAAAAAAAGAGTTGCCACAGTATTGAATGTATAGTTTTCAATAAAATATTGTAATACCGAAAAAATGTCATTTGAAAAGAAAGTAAAACTATCTTTACTTTCAGATAACATGATCTATATAGAGGAAATCCTAAGGAATCTACTAAAAAGCAAGGCAATGAGACATACCATCAATATGCAAAATTTAATTGTATTTCTATATGCTGCCAATGAACACTTCAAAAATGAAATTAAGAAAACATTCTATTTATGACAGCATTAAAAATGAAATATCTAAGAATAAATTTAATATAAAATATATGAGTTGAACAATGAAAACATTAAAACATCTTTGAAAACGTTTAAGGAAGACCTAAATAAATGCAAAGATCTGTCACAGACATGTAGCAGAAGACATGTTACTGTTAAGACAATAGTACTCCCCAAATGGTATATAAATATGATACAATCCCTATCAAGATCTCAGCAACCTTTTTCATAGAAATCCATGAGTTGATGCTAAGATTTATATAGGAATGCAGTGGAACTATGTAGCCAAAATGATCTTCACAAGAAAGAACCAATCTGGAAGACTCATGTTTCCCAATTCCAAAAGCAATAATAATTAAAATGTGTGATATTGAAATAGGATTAGGGCGTGGCTAAGACTGGCTGGCAAGGGAACGTGACCTGGGGGAGTGGCCTGGACCTGATGTCAGCCTGAGGCGTGATTTTCAAGCACCAGTCCTCATGTGGACTGTAGGGAGTTCTCTCATTCCATGGGCACTCCATTGGATAAATAGTAGTAACACCGGAAGCAAGGGCCTTTTTTTCTCCTTCTCTACCGCGCCACCAGGAGGGAGCTCTCCTTTTTCTATCCCATGGAAGATGATGGCTGCGTCCCCAGCACCACTGCTACCATGCCTGTCTCGAGGTAACCCCTACCGTGCCTTATAGGCCCGGTACCCATTTTGCTGTATCTATTGTTATGCTCAACTTTCCTTTTCTTCTTTTCTCTGTACTTTAAATAAAACTTTAGAACTACTTTTTGCCCCCCTCATTCAATTATTTGCTTGAGGAGGGAAAGAACCCAGCAATATTGGAACTCATCTGATAACAGTATTTGTCTAAAATTAGTCATATAAACCAATGACATGCAATTGAGGGTCCAGAAATAAACCCTCACATTTGTAGTTACATGGTTTTTGACTAGGGTCCCAAGTGAGTATTTGTTTAAGTAACTAGATAGTTTTACATGCAAAAAAATGAATTTCAAAAGAAATGAATTTGGACCAGTTCTTAGATATTACACCAAACACACAAGCAACAAAAAGAAAAATAGATGAGTTGGATTTCACCAAAATTTAAAACTTTGTGCTCCAAAGAATACCATCAGTGACTTTTTAAAATTACATATGAAATCTCAGATAGGATAAAATATTTGTAAATCATATATTTGCTGAGAAACTTTTCTCCAGAATAAAGAATTCTTTAAACTCAACAATAAAAAGGTAACCCTATTTTCACATGGGAAAAGCATTTCAGTAGAAATTTCTATAAAAAATATATGTACACGTACAATTAACACAAGATAAGAGGTTCAAAAATCACTGGCCATTCAGAAAACACAAACCGAAACCAAAATGAAATACCAGTTTCTTACCACTAGGATAGCAATGATTACTAGGAGAGACAGTTACAAGCCTTGGCCAAGATGTGGCGTATGCGAATTAATCCTGACTGTCAACTTGACTGGACTGTGAGGGCAGCAGCATCATCAGTTAAGCCATTGATGAGTCCACAGCTGAACGATCTATTAAAAGGCAGAGCCTAGTTGGAGAAAGTGGGTCACAGGGTGTGACCGTATCTGGTTCCTGTCCCCTTCCTCACTGGCACTCTTCCCTTGCTCTATGCTTCCTGGAGGTCACGAGTTAAGAAGTTTTTCTCTGCCACATCCTTCTGCCAGCTGCCTCAGAGCCAGCAGACTGTAGCCTGAAACTTCTGAAACTGTGAGCCGTATTAAACTCCTTTAAATTACAGGTGCCATCATTCTGGTAATCATTTTACAGTGTATACATATATCAAAACATTAAACTGTACACCATAAATATCTGCAATTTTTATATGTCAATTAAACCTCATGAAAGCTGGGAGAATTTCTTAAAAATTTTTTAACTTAAAAACAAAATTAGGTAGTAGTTGTTCTCACATAACTTTGTTAATGTACTAAAAATCATTGAGTTGTACATTTCAAATGGGTGAATATGATCGTATGGGAATTGTACCTGAAAAACTTCACCTCTCTTCCCTCAACTCTCTACAAGGCCTTTTACATTTTATAGCCTCTCATTCTCCGGAGCCCTGTTTCCTCTACTCCCTACCACTATCATCACTCCACACTACAAACTAGGAAATTAAGACTTCTTCTTCACTGTTTAAAAGTGAATAAAAATAATTAAATCCTGAACCACCTTCAAATAATGAAAGAATTTTAATTCATAGCTTTTTAAATGCTGATGAAATATTTCTACCCAGCTTTTATAGGCGAGTTCCTTCAAAAAGTAAAGAACAGGTAAATCTAATTATACATAAGCACTTCTCTTTAAAAAGGAAAAAAAACAACAACTATTTTTCAGCTCATTCAGTTAGTCTAGAAAAACCTTGATACTCAAACTAGGCAGAAATGAAGTTATGGTCCAGTCTCGCTAATTAATACATTATTTTACAACCAAACTATAGATATACAGTGGACCCCTGCCCAAAATTTGTGTTAGCTACCAAATATCATCAGGATTTCAGAAGGTTGACTACACACATAGTGGGGTGTGGGAAAAGGCAGAGTAGTCTTCCCAAGCTAGTCCTTGGAAAAGAGAACTTGGAAAGGCTTGAGAGAACTAGGATGATTTGTAGTGTTGTTGCCATTAGAGGGTGGTGTGGGAATGAGAACCCCACAAACCTGTTGGAGTTTACGTGGTTTAAGACTCCTACCTATGGAGCAAGTAGGCTTTATCATTAGCTTGATCAGATACGGAGCAAAAGAGGAAGAGAGAGTTATGAGTATTAAATGCTATCACAAATCAAACACCAAAGTCAAGGTCTTCATCATAATTCACTCTTGACTGGCTGATTTCTAAAATATGATGTCATTAATTTTTATTCGAGAATCAAATTTTGTTGAGGGTCCAAGCTATTTCTGCAGGGAGACTCCAAAATATACTTATGAAGAACCAAATCTAAATTGTAACAAAAAAATACCTGTAAAAAGATAATTTATCATGTTGAACTTATTCCAGGAATTCTAAGTAGGTCTGATATTAGACAAACCTATTAATATAATGTATTGCTTTAGCCAATAAGAGAATAAAGTCAAATAATTATTTAAATAGCTACTGCAAAAAATCTTCAATAACATTCAACATTTGTTCTCTTATAAGTAAGGGAATTTTCTTAACGTGCTAAAAATGTGTATAAAGCAATTCTTAAAAATACATGTTTAATGGAAAAATATTCAAAGGCACCCCTCCAAAATCAGTTTAAAAAAAAAAAAGGATGCATACTATCTTCACTTGTAGAAATCATTGCTCTTGAATTTTTATCTCACATAAGAGAATAAGAAAGATGAATATAAAAAAATCCCCAAAGCATCTACAAATATAAGAATTAATTGGAAATCTCAACCAAGTGAATAAATACAAAATCAGTAGTTTTATATATAATTACCAATAACAAACTAAAAGGATATGATAAGTATAATCACATACAGTAGCTCAAAAAGCATAAGCAATGCAAGAATAAATCTAACAAATATATATAATCCATAAGAAGAAAAGTAGAAAACTGATTAAAAGACACGAAAAAAGTCCTAAATAATTGAGGAAACATATCAATAAATAGGAAAACAACACTGTAAAACTGTCGATTCTCTTCACCTGTATTTCCAAATCTAAATTAATTCCTGTCAACTCCCAATAGAATTCTTAGTGGAACTTGACCAGCTTATTCTAAAATGTACTTGTAAATGTAAAGACTCAGAGTAGTCAGAACCACTGAAGACGGAGAAAGAGGATTCAATTCACCTACCACATATCAAGTCTTATTAGAACCCTGTAGTAATCAGGTCAGCGTGGTACTGGAATGGAGGCAGACGTAAAAGGTCAATGGAAGAAAATCACAAAACAGCAAAGCAAATGCCACATGTCTAGATACTTAATATAAAATGGAGGTGTCACTGCCTTTCAGTGAGGCAGTCAACAGGGCTAGAACAACATGGAGACAAAAATAAATAAATATTTATCTTACATAGTATAAAACCAATTTCAAATGGATTAAAAATAAAAAATAAAAATATTGTAACAAAATATGAGAGATATCCTTCTAAGCATGGAAAGTGGAGCTTTTACTAAATAAACACTTTCAAAACACTTATACCGCACATCCACCAGTCCCTGGAGGTGGACTGCCTCAAAAACAGCACGTGAATTTGGATCAGGTGACCTTCTGAAGCAAGCCCATCTCTCAAAGAGTCCGAGAGCTGAGGACAGACATCCTTGTGGCAGCACTGCTAGCAACTGGAGAAGAAAGTAGAGGTCTAAAGGAGAGAGAAATTAGGGCATATGAACTCAGAGTTCACAACAAAAGGGAGTGGGCACAGCCGTTAGATACTAGGAAATCCATTACTGAGGATCAGAATTGTTTTCAGACTTCAAATCTTCAAAATGTTCACACTGTTTAACATTTCTGCAGCTAAACCTGGGGCTAGACGTGTGCCACAAATCAGTTGCAGGAGTTGCTTCCTCCTCACCTAGCCTTACATTAGAACTGACATTGTCACGTGGCTCCCTTGTGTGATTTGAGGGGAAAGAACTTTAGAACTTGACACGTGGAGGCTCTGAATGCTCTAACCCCACTTTCAGTAACCACTTCCTCCAGCCCCACCCATTGAGCCCTCTCCACTTCCAGGGTCCACCACCCGCAGGGTTCACCCAGCACCGCCCTCTGGAGTCATGGCTTATTTTGCCTCTTCCTTTCTTCTCCCACTCTCTGCCACTTAGGAGTAAGATGAAGACAACTTACCAAGTACAACAGCACTTTAAAAAAGATCTATTTTTCTAGGGATGAATTAATTTCTCTGGGAAGTTTTTAAAACAAGATCTAGTCTTATCTAAGGATGTGGCATCCTAAACAATTATTTACAAGTGGCAATTTAATCTTAAAAAAGTATACTAAATTACAAACAATAAGTTTAGGTCCTAGATGAATATGATTCCTTAATACTCCTAAACAGATGACGTTGGTAAACAGGAATCAGTCCAGGAACAGGAATAATGGGGGGAGGGTGGTAAGTGACTCGCTAAAGGCATGTCGCAATGGTCCTGTGATGAATCCAAAAACAAGAGACTTGATTTTTTTCACTCCCAAGGCAAGAAGACAAATATGTTAATTCTAATTTCAAAATCTCCTGGGTCTCAAGTACTATACAGTCTCAATTAGTTTTCTGTTTGCATTTGCATAAGCAACTCGTGCCTGGACTAAAATCAATTCAGTGGTACATAAAATGGCAAGGATTAAAGAGTGAAAAGAGAAAGATGAAAAGGTATCACTGTACTTAAACTGGGAACTATTATTGTGGTTAGGACACAAATTAATAGCTTATCCTTCAGCTGAAAGCATCTAGAGAAGTGTTAAATTCTTCAATTAGCAAAATCATTCAACAAGATGACTTTGGTCACTGTTGAGCGGACTTGCTCCCAGCCAGTGACACAAGGGTAAATGTGCTGCATCCCATTAGCAACTCTGGGAGCCACCTTGTTCTTTGGAGAGAAGACTAATTTAGTAAAACGAAGAAGTGGGAGCTATTTGTTCTGTTTACTACACAATACACCATCTCCATTGTTCTCCTCTAGAGAAAAAAAAGATAGCTGCTTAGTGTTCTGAATCGCCACCAAATGGGACTCTATTCTTTTTCCCATTGTTAATCCCATTTGAATATGCTGGCATTGTTTCATATATAGCACAAAGTAAATAGTGCTAATTTACGTACTTTCAGATTTTAAAGGTTTGGTGACACTTTTTAATCTGACTCTATATAAAAATAAGAGAATTTTTTAATAAAATTGCTTTTCGTTTCAATTTTACTTCTTTAGACTGACACAAATTCATTTCATAATGTTTACATTTCTCCATCATTGCTGCTTTTTTATCTCCTCTCTAAACAATGGACTGGTTCCTGTTCCTTCCAAAACCAAAGCCAGATTACTCTACGTGCCTGTAGAGGAATTCCACAGTTCAACACTTGCAAGTCCTACACTTGTATGTTATCGGAAGCAAACATCTTTTTCTTGGTGGGCGGCATGGACTTCTAAGTCAATGTTATCATATTGTCCACACTGTCTAGTACAATTGTGTATTCAACAGGCACTCAATATTTTGTGTTTAAAAGAATAAAATTGTGTTCTTCTTAATTACAAATTAATAAAAATTAACATTAAGACCAAATTATTTAACAACTATTCTTTCTATAAGATTTCATGTTCATGCCAAGAGTGAATAGAACTGAACTCTTTCTTAGTTTTTGAAATTTTAGACAAAAGTCAAAGAGCCCCTGTGGGTAAGTAACCAAAATTAAAAGTACATAGTTTCCTAGCTTGGATGCCCTAAGGTGAAAATCTTCAGGCAAGAATTTGAGCACAAATAGTTTGGGGTGAGTCGAGTTCAAGAAACACCAGTAGGGAAGTGGGAAAGTAGAAAGGGAAAGGAATAATTACTCACTAAACCTAATTTCACCAGGAAATTCAAGGAGCCAGCATAACGCACACACAGTGAAGTTATCCAACCAACAGCATCAGGAACCGAGGCATTTAAACACCAGCGCCCGTGGTCCATTGTAGGGGAGTTGCTGGACCAAGTAAAGGTTTTGATTTCACAACAAATCGAAACCTTGTCTTGGGTTTGGAGAAAGCAATAACCTGTGACCAGAAAAGGTTCTTCACTATGGGCCCTTTTAGTAAAGTTGCTAATTCTAGACACACTTGTTAGATAGCAGCTGTTCACGGAGTCTTTGGTGCTCAGTATTAAAAGGTCACGACTCTCTTTTATCCTTGGAAACAAGCCCATCCTTTCAGTTTCCTGGAATCTCACCATCTCACTCTACGGAAAGGCCATTCCTTGTTCCCCTCAAAGCATCCATCTTACCACAAAGTGTTTCAAATGATTCTATCTGTGTTAGTTCAGACCATTTATTCTCAAATCCAAAGGAGTTGTGTTAAACTGCAGATCCTTCAGCTGCTTACCAAGCAGGTAGTCCATGCATCGTACTTTGTGAGAACAGCTTGCAAAAATATAGCTTATTTAGGGATATCGCCAAAGTGCAGCTACTTTTTTTCTTCTGCAAACATAAACAACTGCTAATTTCTCTACTATCAAGTCAAGGAATCAAGAGAACAGACTGTCTCTACAATGAAAAAGGGACCATAAAATCTCATTACAAAATAAGACGTCAGTTTGTTTGTCAAGAACTCACTATGAACACGTTTACTTATTTGCTAACCATATAGCTTGTTTCTATAATAGTCAACCTTTCTCAGTTTGTTTTCTTTTCATATGTAAAATCAATTTAACATGTACAACTTTGACAGAAATTTGTACCACAAGTTTGCAAAAGTTAGGGGAGACAGTATCTGTTTTCGTGGAGCCTGAAATCTAAATATTTGATTTTTAGATAGCATTCAATTACCTGTATGAATATGGGAGAACATTAGTGAATATAATAAAAATAAAGTGATGCAGAATTTATTATATTTAGAATAAAATGCATGCATGTTTTAGACCAGTTTTTCTTAAAAAAAAAAAAACTTTTAAATTTCACCCCCTAATTAACCTTATTTAATAAAGTGATGCAGAATTTATTATATTTAGAATAAAATGCACGCATGTTTTAGACCAGTTTTTCTTAAAAAAAAAAAAACTGTTAAAGTTCAGCCAGTATTTAACCTGATTTACATTCCACAAGCAGGGATCTCCTGCATTTTATGGAAATCATGCCTGTCGGGTACTAGCCCAGCAGTGGGCTGTATTCAGGAGGTGCTCTAAATCTGTGCTTGAAAGGGTGAATGGAAGAAGAAGAAATCACTGAAGAATCTGCGATAGCGCCCTCATGGATTATCTGGGGCAGAGAGTTCCAGACTCAGAAGGCCTCAGAACCACAGGAGGCTCTTTACAACAGAATCCCGACCCCTCTCCCAGGGTCGCCGCTGGGCGAATCTGGGTGGAGCCCAACAGTGTGCCTTTCTAACAAGATCTCAGATGATGCTGTTGCTGTTGTCGCAGTGCCCACACTGCTCCAGGGCTAGTTTTACATTAACAAAAAAAAAAAAAAATTTCTTAGGTGCTCAGAAGTAAAGTCTCACTCTTCATCATTTTCAAATCAAATCATGAGAAAGCAACTGGGAAAACAGTAAACCTAATACTCGGCTCATTTTTGGACTAGAGGAAGCTGGGCTAGCTCCTTCCAGATCTGAGATCCCCAGGAACTGACCTGTAGGTAGAGCTCCTATTAGCCTTCTCCTTGATGATTCTATTTGGACATCCAAGGATACCCATCTCAACAAACGACATCCTTTCAGACACATCAGCCAATAATCTGAGAGTCGTCCCTGATACCTCCTCTTCCCCTTACAGATCGACCAGTTTCACCTGGCCCTTGAGAAAGGCAAAGGAGCCTAAATGACTGAATGGAATGAGTTATACCACCAATATTAGACTGTAATTTGGGAAGCTCTAATTTGTCCAGATTCTGAGGTTTAGGGCTTATTTTTGAACATGACTAGCATGAATAGTTTATATAACCCATAGAAAAAAAAGGTGATAACCTCACCACCTGATTCTCCAAAGCCCACTCTGCAAAGCAGAATCTGAGGTTATTTTGAATTATTCTAGATTCCAACCTCCTTTTACAACTTAAAAATATAGAAAGATATATACCTATGTCTACCTATAGATTGATATTTTTAAAGGTAGATAGATATATCTATGCATAAAGTCTCTTCATATACAAGTCAGGGTCTACCGTAGTTTAGTCGGATAGACAGGCAGATATAAAGTAAAATCTCCAGGTAACATTTATTCCATCACATTCCATTTTACAGCTAATATATCTGAACCCACTGTAGTATGAATTCTTGAAAATTCAGCTGAAATTAATTTATACTTTAAAATGAAATAAAGTGATACAATTTTAAAATTAAAATCTATGCACACAGAAGTATTAAAATTTCCAAGATGTACAAAAATATTTTTCAGTATTAAATAAATAAGCTGCAACATGGTTTTTGGTTGCAAAACTGAGGTAGTAATGATATTACTTTAGATTTAAAATTAAAATTGTGAAAGCACTTGTAATTCGCATCAATTAAAGTGAGAAGATAGTCTTCTAATTAGCAAATGATTTTCTAAATACTTATAGGAAGTGAAAAATGTTAAAGGGAAGTATCCAGATGCTTGGCAGCTAGACATCTACTAAAACACAAGAGGTGAAGATTTTCTTTCTTTTCAAATACTCTGCTTACCAATATTAGAAAAAATGGCAGTTTGCCTACTACTTTGATTATTATAAAATAATTTATATATATATAAAAATATATAAAAAATAATTAAAATATATAGGCATAGATGCAATTCTAAAAGGCATGAAATGTAAGTAATAGTAAGGAAGACTTAATGGATATTTTTATATAGCAATGGATAATAATGTAAAACATTGGCTTTCAAATTCATTCACCTATCAACCCAGTATTAGCTTTCCATAACTGTGACAAAAAAAAAACCTGAAAAATGAATTTTAAATGAGAAAAAGCAATGTTTTGGATCATGGTTTCAGAGATTTCATTTTTTTCCTTAAATTAGAAATCCTCCTATCTCAGGATCCTGACTGCTGGAATTACTGGTGGGCATCACACCCAGTATGATTCAAGAGGTTTTAATCCGTGGCCATTTGATACTGTCACTCTGAGCCTGTGGTAAGGCAGTACATCATGATGAAGGGTATAGCAAGGGAAACCTGTTTACCTCATGTCAGCCAGAAAGCAAAGAGACAGAGAAGAAGGGGACAAAGTTCTAATATCTATCCTTCAAGGACATACCTCCTCTGCCAATTAATTCTAGTTATCACTTTATTGGATTAAGAAACTTCTGGGGAGGTGATTGGATCATGGGGCCACTATACTCATTAGTGGATTAATCCACTAATGTTCACAGCTGGAGATGGGGCCCAGTTGGAGGTGAGTCACTGTGGAATTTGGAGGGTATATTTCTCTATTTCTTACTGGCATGTTACCCCGGTGTTCTTCTTCCTGGCCAACATGAAGTGAACAGCTTTGCTCTACTATGCTCTTTTACCATGATATTCCTGCCCTGGAGGTAGCAAACCATGGACTGAATCCTCTGAAACTATAAGCCGAATAAATTATCTCTTCTTTAATTTGTTGGCATCAGGTACTTTGTCTTAGCCTCATTAAAGGTGACCAGTACATTCCCAACTACTTAATTTCCTGCAACTAGGCGCCACTTCCTGAAGGTTCTACCACCTCCCAATGACACTACAGTCTGGCAACAAAGTCTTTAGCACATAAGCCTTTAGGAGACATACCAGATCCAATAACAGCTATAACATACATAAACAAAGCATTTTTTAAATAACCCAGCACTCACATGCATGTGTATACCTACATATATCTGTATAACCAAAACAAAACATTCATTAAACAGTGTTTAGTCTTATATATATATATTATATAATTCAGATCCCCATTTTATTTTATTCTGTTTTTCACATTACTTGAAATTCATTATATAGACTTTACAACCAAGAATAAATTTTGACCAATGGTTTGAAAAACAAGACAAAACAAAAAATAATATTGTCTTTGAAAAACGATCATTTTCTTGCCTCAGATGTCATCTAATTGTTAAACTGCAATAATAAAACAAAAGAAACCAGTAGACTTACAAAAGGATCAAAATCACTCATGATCTTTGATAAGATTAACCAGCCAGTAGAGAATAGAAGGTGAATGGAAATGAGATCCCAATTACAATGAGATTTAAGTGGGTTATACTCATGGACAAGCTGTAGCATTGACCATAATCTCACAGGAAGCATATAACTTACCTAAGCTTGACTAGGTGGTAGTTACAGGAAGCAGGAATACAGCTTTTTGTCTCACTTCCTAAAAAAAAAAAAAGAAAAGAAAAAGAAAGAGAAAATATTCTCTTTATTATGTAACTATTTCCACATGTAGTTATCTAATTATAAAACTAGAACACTTTTTTTTGAAGAAATTATTGAATATTTGAAGAGATGAAAATCTGAAGGTGTGTTTGTAGGCAAGAGTTGGGCTGAGGACAGAAAAGAAAGAGGCTACCAGATGGAGATTCCTCTCAGGCCTTGGGTACTGCGTGGCAAAATGCTCTTCTTCTTGACAGCATTATTCAGACATGAACTCATCTATTAATTTATTAGCATTTACTATGTGCCAGACAGTTGTCTAGGTACTGAGGGCACACTAATGAATGAAACAGAAATCTACACCTTCACAGAGCTTACAAATGAAGACAGCTGGTGGATCCTGGAAGCTATATAGGAGGACTGTTACGAACTCACATGCCTTACACACTTCTGAGCTTAGAGGACTCCTGAGTGTAAAAAGAAACCTGATATGCTTGGACAAAAAGGGGATCACTAGTGAATCAGTTGCATTTAAACCAAGAAAGCATTTTTCTGAACACTTCATAATCTTCCAGTTTGCCTGTGTACAATATACAAAATTAAAATAACATTACTGACATTGAATCTCCCAGTTCTGCCCAGGCAACATAATTTCTTGTAGTGAGATTTAATTACTTAAGAAAATTATATAATGTGACTTTTTTTTTTTTTGCACAGCCAGCTAAGTTTGTGGAATAAGAATTGTGTCAACTTTCTAGAACAAAACCGGACAAATTTATTTGTAAGTAGATTCAATCCTCAATACCAGATTCTTTAGTTTGCTCTCTCTATTGATACTTGTTGTGGAGCTATTCTGTTATCAAATGTGTGCTGTTGTCTTTCTAAGAAAGGCTCATGGGAGAAACACTAGCTAAGTGTATTTCTGCTTGAGAATGTCTGCCTAAGTCCTTTACATAAGGATATCAGCTTGGCTGAGTACAGTATTCTGAGGTTAGTCTTTTCCTCATGACCTGGCAGACTTGGGCCATCTCTCAAAAGCAATCAGCAGGAAAACAATGCATCCTATTTGAGAGTATCAAGGAAATGGGAAAGGTACAGAGACTTCCTGTCTCACTCTAAATACAAATGTGGGGAAGCAAAATAAAAGAGATTATCTAAACTTCACATAGAGATCACCCATTAATGGGTCCCTTAGTATTCATGTGCAATATGCCTCTGTGTGTGTGTGTCTGTGTGTGTGTGTGCGTCTATGTATGTATTCTGGTTTGGATTTTAATTCTTCAATAAAATGGAATTAGAATGATTTATATACCCACGCTCTAGAATTCTTTGTATAATAATTACCAGAAACAACACTTTTAGTAATTATTTAAAGAAAAAAATTATGCGCCTTTTTGCTATTTATTTTTCATACAGAAATATGGACTAAATGTTATGGAGCATTCTGGACTTTACAACCTAGTGAAAAGTAAAATTACAATGCATGTATAAGAGTGTGAATGAATTTATGGTGATTAAGCCTCAGTTGTGTAGAGTTGTCAAGAGTTATCATTTTACTAGCTGTTCACAGGCTGAAAGGCCCCCAGATGTAGGTCCAGCCTTCCCCAGAACAGTGTGTTAAAGACTTAATGTACAATGAGACTCCATGTTTAGCAATCACCTTCGTCTGAAGTCACCAGTGCCCTCTCATAGTCTCTGTTAATCTGCCAGATAACTGAACATCTGTGACAGCCTGAAAAGTATAGACTTTTTAACCATCTTACTGATCAATGATTGACATAAAAACATATACATATTTTTGTACATAAAAATGAGTTTGGAGATACATGGCGTGATCGAAAGTACAGTGAGTGTTTCACTTTCAAAATTTAATGCAGTAAAACAAATTGCCATTAATCTCCTTCAAATTGTTCTCCTCACTTAGAAGATGCTTATTCCATCCTTCATGTAACTTTTTGAAGTGGTTGTGGGAATCCTTTTTCATGTCTTTGTGCAGTATGATAAAAAGCATGGTGAATGCTGCTGTTGAGCGCCAATAAACAGAAAGTTAGGCACATAAAAATACCATAGTGCATTCTCATTCACCTTATTCACCTGAGGCGACACTGTGAGACTTCTGACTCTTCTCCAAAGTCAAAACGACCATGAAAAGAAAACATATTGAATCAATTCAGAACATCAAGGCAGCCACAACAGCACAACTAAAGACATTCCTAAAGTCCGTAAAAGGACTTCCAGGACTACTTCAGAAAATACCAAGAGCAATGGGATAAGTGTGTGCAGAGTGAGGGCAAGTGCTTTCAGGGAGATTGACAGCAAGGTATCTTTAATAATTTTTTATTTAAACACACACCATATTTTTATCGCACTTTTAAGTTTACAGCTATGAAACCATTCCCACAAAGTATGCTACAAATCTGTATTATTCATATGTCCATTATATCCTTCATGTCCATTAACTCCAAAATCTTCCTCTGTCCTGTTTATTATTAGTAGTAGTAGGACTAGTAATGAGATGGGTGAACGTAGATGACATTATGGTGAATGAAATAAGCCAAACACAAGATAAATAAATTTTTAAAAAGCTTTAAGAGATATATAGATGATATGTGTTTTACTGTAGGGTGAAGTTTAAAGCATTTTTCTTAATATTTTAAATTTGGGTTGATCTTTTAAACTACCATTTTATCATGCAGTAATTCTGTACTAACTCCTTAAAATAATACCTGGGGTATAAATGATGGGAGAAAATTTCCAGACTAAAAGATTGAGATCTCTATGCTATTTTAGCAAATAAATAACTTTTGTTGTATTCATTTTTAAAAGAAAAAGAAGCTACTATTTGCCTTTGTTTGTTTGTTTTCCTTGCCTGCTACAGCCTCTTTAGATGGATTAATAGTGATTTCTTCTCAGTTTTATTTTTTTCCAGAAACTCCATTTACGGCTGATCTGCCAGGTTTGGGGTACAGCTTCTTAAAATTCATAAATAATATCCAATTCTTCTTCCAGTGAATAGTCTTTACGTTTATCAACCACTGTTTGAAAACATACTCATATTGTTAGTAGTGAATATACCACAGTGACCTTGAATTTGGCTTTTTAAATATGCTGGCAGAGTTCCGAAGGGATAAAAAGGACTACACTAAGCAGGTAGCAGGCATGTCAGCAGTTGTCATATTGAACTGCTTTTTTTGCAGAAGAGACCATTAAATCCATTGCCATTACCACAAGCACAGGGCACTGCATAACCTGACGTCAATAGCAGCTCTACCGCTCCCAGTGAATTCATCATCATGCCTATAATCATATTTTGTGATCCATCTAGGCAGAAAAGCCAAATAGCTATTCTTGTGCTTTCTGGATGGAAACACCGCTGGGGTTGGTTGGGCACATCTATAAATAATTTCTATCTTTCTATTGAACGGCAAATATAAACTAACCATTTGTGAGATAGCAAATATCCTATCCATGAGTAAACACAAGTCAGGCATACAGCTTGTACATGGTTGAGGTTTGAACATAGGAAATTGATTCAAGGAAATTGAGTTAAAAAACCAAAAGCTGACAAAAATTTCTTGTTAGCACAACATGATATTCTTCAAAAGCATGACAAAAAACTTCAAAATCCTGTGTGAAAACTTTGAAAATTGGAAAAACATTTTTGACACATACAGTTCCAACCTCGGGAAGAATCAAAGCAAATTCCCGGTCCACTCACAGAACATTGATGTAGAAATCCCCAAGACTCCAAATCTCCCACCCCACAATGCATCAGTCACAGAAACAAAATTCACTCAAAGAAAATGCTTAGAAGGTTTGGTAAAGCAAAAAGTGTACATAAATTTCCAAAAAAAAAACTTAGAAGGGCAGGAATAGCGCTCTTTGCCAGCTGCCAAGACCCAGAACATTATTTGTATTTTTAAAAATTTATTTATTTGACAAAAACTACTATGTGAAGCCTTCTGTTGTACAATTCAGCACTGTGTTGTGAGGAATATTTTCCTGATAATTTGCTACACATCACACATAACTCCCACGTTACATTGTAGTTATTCATGCTTTTATGTCAGTCCTCTCCTGAAGATCCTTAAGGATAAGATTGTAGCCCCACACACCTATTGGGAAATGGTATTTGTAACAACAATAATTACTACTATTCATTAAATCTCTGCCAGTCACCCAGCACTAGCTTCTTCCTTTTATTTAATCAATTTCTTTAAAAACCCATGACCATCTTATGAAAAGTCACTCCCTTTTCCAACTAGGAGACAGACTTTCAAAGAGCCACCACTCAGTAATATGGCTGGTTTAAGGATATAGCTGGTTTGCCAAACCCCAAATTCATACTTTCCTGACATTGCTTCATTGCAATGGTGCCAGAGAATTACAGAGTTACATGGTGATCTGAATATTAAAAATATTTCAATGAGGGGCCGGGGATTTAGCTCAGTGATTAGAGTGCTTGCCTTGCAAGCCCAAG
>QZML01001157.1:418423-428951 GCA_016801275.1 Hystrix brachyura
AAAAAAAAAAAAAAAAAAAATTTCAATGATGGGAGAGCACTTCTAAAAAAGTCTCTTAAATTACAGAAAACTCGAGTTTCTTAGAAACTAGATCCTTGGGATGAATCTCACAAGGCATAAAGTCCTCCACTTGGGTGTGCTCCAATATGACCGTGCAGGAGAATTGTTCTTTCTTTACCTAATGCTTCTGATCAACCTAATCTGTTCATTCCACTGCTCTAGGAAGCATTATTCATATGCATCGCAATAACAGTGCCCTTGGAGTTGTGCAGTGCAGTAACACTAGCCTAAGTCAGAAACTAGAACGTATTAAGAATGTGACAAGTATCAACTGTCACAGCTGCTATCCTGGTACAAAGGAAGAGAGATGTTTATAAAAATCATTTAATATGCGAGCCTACTTTACAAAGTAAAAATAAGTGTTAGCACATAGGAAGCACTAAATTAAGTACTAATGATTTCATTAATAATAAGTACTGTCAGAAGAATGAGTATTTGCAGAAGATACAAAAAGAACTAAGGTATTGGCTTTTCCCTCAAAACCTTTTTATACTTTATTGTTATCCTGAGTTTTATTGCCTCTATGAGAAATTTCCCTTATACACACACTTTCTGAAGCTGACTGAAATTGTACAACTGGGAAGAATTTAGTCTTCTCAGACGGGTAGGCACAGGGTTCTTATCCCATTCTACCATGCTTTAGAGATAAGAAGAAAAAAAATAAAATTTTCTGACAGAGCTACCATGATGCTGAGGTATAAAACCAGAGATTGATACTGACATGAGCCCGGGGGTCTTGGGGGGCCCCGTGGCCCCCGGTGGGAGTGGCAGGCACCGAGGTGGTGCCTAACCCGGGCCTGACTCCCGCTCCGACGCAGAAGGTTGAAGGACAGTCGGATTGAGACTGAAGTGTCAAAGCGAAAGTAACTTTTAATAAAGCAAAAGCAAGTACAAAGCTGCTATCTCTCAGTGAGAGAAGCAGGGCACCCGAAACTGGGCCACCGGTGGACACAGCCTAGTGTACAGCTTTTGTAGGTCATGACTGTGGGCCCACCCTGACTTCTCTTGACCGAGGGTGTCACTACTTGACCGGTTATTGTAGAACGCGGGGAAGGGTCTTTGGGGACTCTCCATTAGGGTCTGGGGTCAACTTTTCTTTTCTTCTCACTTCTATAAAGGCAGTCTCGTAAGGTAAAGCGTAGAGAGGGTATGTGACCACAGACTGCCATCTTCACTGGCAGCGTTAAGCACAAGAGCTGCTGTAACCTGTTTTTATTCTTCATAAAGTGCCGTATTTCTCTTCTCTAGGGGGCCTCCCATTCTAACCCTGCCGACTCTTCCCCCTGCCCCAAAACACTAGTGTTATGACCATTTCTTTTAAAGCTTCAATTCCCAGTAGCAGCTGGACACATATGACTACTTCAATGCAAATTTTCATCACTAAAACCTTAAAATCAGTTCTTCAGTTGTACTTGTCACATTTCTAGGTTTTAAGTGCTTAATACAGCTGGAGACTACTTTATGAACAGTGTCGATACATACTATTTCCGTCATTGGGCAACATTACCATCATGTGATAGAAGTCTCTCAAAAGTTTAAAGCTCCTTGGGATGCAGTTGCAAAACTAGATCTCTAAAATACCAACCCAGTTGCTCAAACATAAACAATGAGCCACCTGTATTTAAGCAGCTATGGGAATTCTGTAAGAAAGATAACTGAGTGCTCGCTTCAGCAGCACATATACTAAAATTGGAACAATACAGAGAAAATTAGCATGGCCCCTGCACAAGGATGACATGAAAATTCGTGAAGAAAGATAATTGACTATACATATTTTTCATGAACTGATAATTTTTACCACCCCTGCCAAAATTGAGCACCTTACCCTGTTGTCTTTGCCAGATCTACCACAACTATTCAGATTAAAATGGAAAGATAGGAATGATAGGAATGAGAGAAAACAAACTCAGTTAATCGACAAATTGTACTAGTAAAGGACACTGGGCAGAATGGCATTGAGAAAGATGACTGACATCAACTTGGACTTTGAGACCAAAGAAACCAACTCTAAGTTCCAAGATTTGTATGACCTACACAAGTTATCGTCTTATCTCACAGAGCTTCAGTTGTAATAAAATGGGAGTGATCAGTTGTTGGAAGAACAAAAATAAAGCAATGTGTGCAAAGCACTTACCATAATACTCTGTTTCCCTGAAAATAAGATGACCCAGAAAATAAGTCCTAGCACAATTTTAGAAGAGATAGCCCCTGTTTTCTGGTAGATCTTATTTTTGAAGAAACACAGTATGTGACAGCTGGCAAGCGCTCTGCAAATGTCTTCAAGCACAGCCTAAATGTGGAAAGAAGCAGAGATGGTCATCTGAACTTGAGCAAATTATTTATTTAACCAGCGCCTTGGTGCCTTAGTTTTTATTGTATGTCCACTTCCCTTAGCTTTGTTGCAAGAATAGCATAAATCTACATATGTGAAAGTTCTTTATAAGTTTTGAAATAACATAAAATTATTTTACTCGTCTCACCTCTTCAGTGAGGCTAATTGTTTTCCACAACTATCTCACATGGATTATTGGTATAAAAGTGGGCGATATATGCGAAAGATGTGTGGAAAAATGGAAAAGAACTACTCTGATGTATGGTTATGCTATTTTTTTTTACTTTTAAAAAAATTTTATTGTAATGGTACATTTTAGATGTACATAGTGGTAACATTCATCATAGGGGATTAGGTGATGCTATTATGTGTGCTCTATTCCATAAAAGAAAGTTTTAGGTTGATACAATCTCTTAACCTTCTCTTTGACAAGAACGAGCAGAAGACAAATCAAAGTGGCATGTTCCCGGGGTCTAGAGCATACAAATTACCCTCCCTCTCCATCCCCTTGCAGAAACAAAGGGTGGCATTCGTCCTTGGTCAGCAGGATCATGCATTTGTTAAAATAGCAAATTCAGTTTGACATTTTCTGCTTATTCTTTTAGCAGAGTTAGGGAACACAGGGGTGGTTTGGAAAATGGTTCTAAAGTGGCATCTATCCTATTTAGTGCTGCAAAAGTGGCGCTACCAGGAGCCACAAACTGCCAAAGGAGCCACAAACTGCTAAAGCCAAGGAGGCGTCGTCTTAAAGTTCTATTCCTCTTACTCTAAAGAAAGTAGAATTTGAATAAATCTTCAATCTAGAATTAAATATCATTATGCAAGTCAGACATAAATGTTGTTTGGGGGCATTCTATTAGCCTTCTGGCTGACTTTACTAATGTTTTTTTTTTTTTCTCATCACAGAAGGAAAAGGAATAAAAATAAATAAATTTTTAAAAAAAGTCTTCCAAATGAGGTAGTAAAAAAAAAAGCACCAGAATCTAGGACTTGACCTTTATTAACAACTCAGAAACTTCATTCCAGTGGGAGAAAAATTGTAAGGATTGAAGTAGCTCAGAAATGATCATCTGAATCAAAAGCATAGTTACCCTTAATGTCTGTCCTTCCCTCCTCACATTGCTAAGCACACATCCAGCCCATTGAAAGACCAGCCAGTTCCACCCATTCTGTCCTTGTGCCCCATCCATGCTGCTGCCAGCCTAGTTCAAACTATCAACATGCCTTATGCAGTTAACAACAATAATCTCCTGTCTTGTCTACCCCAATCCACTCTGGCTCCTGCTAAGCCACTCTCCCCGCGCTATCCACAACAATCTTCAAGACACAGCGATATCTCTTCCCTATTCAATGCCTTTTTATGGCTTCCTATTGCTGTCTTTGGAAAGTCTCAGTCCTTCATTTGTCTGGGAAGCTCCACATAAGCCCACATCTCTTTCTCACCTTGTCACAGAATGCCATCCTCTTTCTCCCACTGCTCTCCTTCAGCTCCTTAAAAAAGCAAAGACTGAAACATGAGCACCGGAGTTAGCTCAGCCAATTGGTAACATTTATCCACCTCTGTGTTTAAAAGGGGGTTGGGATGGACTGGCCAAAAGCAGAATGTTTTACCCCCAATCATAAAGAAGTAAATACTACCAGGAGCTACAATATCAGCTGCACCATGATGTACATGGTCATGGTTTATGTCTGGATGTCCCTCCAAAGCCTCACACACTCAGTGGCAGGAGTTTGTGGAAGGTGATTAGATTATGCGGGTGCTATAGCTGCTTGGCGCTGGGAGAGATGGCATGGTCAGCAAATACTGAAGGCATGACCCGGAAAGGCACATCTCCTCTGGCTCCTCCCTTCTCTCCCTGCTTCCTGGCAATCATGAGGGGAGCAGATTTCCTCCTCCAGGGCCTCCCACCATGCTGCTTCTGCCTGGAGCCTACTGACCATGCAAGGACTGAAGCTTCTAAAACGTGAGCCCAAATAGGCCTCTGCTCTGTTGAGTTTTGGCCCAGTAATGAAGAAAGTGACTAAGACATACAAAGAGCTAGAAAATTTTCAAGTTTTCTTTTGTGTTCTACCCTCTTCTTCTTCTCTTGCCTCTATTTCATCCCACTCAAGACAAATAACTCTCCTTGTCTTGTATTACCTCTGGAATTATTGTCATTCCTTTCTTCCCCATTGTTCATCTCAAGTTCTTTTTTGATCCCATTCTTCAGAGCCTTGCTATACAGCTTTCATGTTACAGTGAAGAAGTTGAGGAAGATGGGAAATGGTCAAAGCAGGGTTATTGAGCCTCAAAAATGAGCTCACACACCAGCTCTTTAATCTATGGGCCCTGCGGTAGTAAATACAACACTCTTCTCATAAGCTATGCCGTATGATGAAGAATCATTAACTGTACTGCTCCTCCATGTTGCCGAGGCGTTTGCCTTGTCACTAGTTCAGCCAAGGTCCCTCTTCCCACTGCCTCTTAGCCTGTCTTACTGTTGCTTTGCTTGTCTTCCTTTGATGATCACTCCCCAAATGAACTTTTTCCATAGTCCCTAAGTATGCATCAAGGACCCTTGCGTGACCTGGCATTCTCGTTTCATCCCACTCGAGACAAATAACTCTCCTTGTCTTGTATTACCTCTGGAATTACTGTCATTCCTTTCTTCCCCATTGTTCATCTCAAGTTCTTTTTTGATCCCATTCTTCAGAGCCTTGCTATACAGCTTTCATGTTACAGTGAAGAAGTTGAGGAAGATGGGAAATGGTCAAAGCAGGGTTATTGAGCCTCAAAAATGAGCTCACACACCAGCTCTTTAATCTATGGGCCCTGCGGTAGTAAATACAACACTCTTCTCATAAGCTACGCCATATGATGAAAAATCATTAACTGTACTGCTCCTCCGTGTTGCCGAGGCATTTGCCTTGTCACTAGTTCAGCCAAGGTCCCTCTTCCCACTGCCTCTTAGCCTGTCTTACTGTTGCTTTGCTTGTCTTCCTTTGATGATCACTCCCCAAATGAACTTTTTCCATAGTCCCTAAGTATGCATCAAGGACCCTTGCGTGACCTGGCATTCTCCACTTCCTTTTTCGGGGCACTTAACACATGGTAATTAACTCTATTAGAATTCACTTTCCCTCCCTAGCTCTCAACTCCAAGGGGGCAGGAGAGACAAAGTAGTTGTGCTCCCCGGGGTTGTCAACATACCAGAATAGGGTTGGCAACATACCAGAATAAGCAATTAATGTATGTTCAGTGAATAAAAATGCCAAAGGAAGACCCTATTCCTTCACCCATAAACTCTGTAGAGTCATTATGCAGATAATCCATTATATATTTAAATATGCCAAGTGCAGTGTCTGGTACAAAATGTGTTTAGTTTTGTCTGGCAAATAACAGTGACTCAATAGGTATCATTCATTCCTATGTTCACTCACAGGTATTTATGGCAGCCACTGTCTAAAATTATTAGTATAATAATGAATTCTAAGTTAAGATACCCTCTTTGGAAACACAAAGTCCTAATTTCCTGGCTAGAACTGAGGTATCGTGGCAGGTAATCAGTTTAACACCAGGGTGGGAAGAGCAAAAGTCCTTACAGCACAGTGAGCATGCCTCCCTTTCTGTATACATGGGGATAAACCTTACCAGAAATATCCCCAGAGTTTTCAAAATAGGGCTAGATCTGCCTGGTGTGAATGACGGGATCCTGAGCAGGCTCTTGATCCATTTGCAACAAACATGGGAAGACAGAAAAAAGAAGCAATGATGAGTCACTGTCAGCCCTCGGTAAATAGCAGAATTTCATCAAGTGAAATGGGCACTAATTTTGCTGTCAGTGAAACCCCTTAATCAGTGTCATCTTCTCTATAATTTGTTCCCTTCCTTCTTGGTCTATACTAAAATCATCAGGCTCCCTCTTCTGCCACAGTCTGGTTCTCCATGCTGAGTAGATTTGCCATCAACTAACTGTGATCTAGCAAGGAAGAAGAGATGCTGACTGAGTCGGCAAGCTTGAGCTTTCATAAAAAAAGCTGACTACTTCCTTTTTGGTCCATTGCTCTGGCTTCTCCCCTCCACACTTCTCCCACCAGCTGTTCTCTTCACCCCCTCTTTGTCCTCAAGTCTCCCACTAGCTGCCTTTATTCTTCTTCTTGGGCTAATTCTCTATCTTTTGCCTGTATTGCTTTCTTTCTTTTTTGTCTCCCTGATACCCGTTTTCACTTCAAATGTTACCTGACAAACACAATGAATAAAAAGGCAGACAAAAACAAACAAACAAACAAATATAGCAACAGCAAGAAGATAAAACCAACCTTCTTAATCCCTAAATACCTAATTGTTTCCGGAGACTCTGAAAATAGAATCATTTCCATTTAAAATTAATATAACACCATCATTGTCTAAGGTAAAGAACCTGTTCTTCTAAGTCTATCTTAACAAATTTCAGAACTGGGATCGCAGCTTTTTAACAGGGAAACTTTCTCAAACAAGGTTAGGTATCAAATGGCATCTAGGAGATGAAAGGAGACTTCATCTGTCTAAACTGCTAGGTCTTCCTGTATATGGCTCAGAAACAGAATTGTGAACTTCGAAACAGTTCCCTGTTGAATCCTGTCTCTCCAGGTACCTATAGAATTTCAGTAAGTCCTGGTAGGCCACAAGCCAGGGCAGAAGGATGATTGTTGGTCTTAAAGTCAGAATTCAAGAAATTCTTCTATGAAATAGTGAGGAATGATGAAAGTAGAAACGAAAGCTAGTCCAGTGGTTCTCACGCTGTGGTCTGCAGTCCAGGAGTGTCACATTCATCAACTGGGAAAAGATTAGAAATGCAAAATTCTGCATCCGACCATAGACCCTACTGAATCAGAAATTGGTTCCATAAACAACCAAGAACTCATGGTCTGGAGAAATCACATAAGCCTTCAGAGGCAGTACGATTCTGAAATTAAGCTGATGACTATGACTTTAAAATTATGAGAAGATTCATGTGAGTGAATGTCTTTTTTCACCTACTTTTGCGTCCTGTGCTTTTATGCCTCCCATTTGATTCTTTACTTTATAAACATGATTGTTATCATGTTTAAATTCACAATGATATGTTTAGTTACAATCCTCTCTGAGGAAACAATTTTCTGTAAGGGATTTTATCCTTGATTTATTTTCCTCCTTTTTGTCTTGTAGCACCATTGCATACATTCTGCACTAAGTCTGTTTTTATTCATCTTTGCTGAGATGAATTCTTTCGGCACCACTGAATGGAGCCTCTTGTCAGAGTGGTGCTTAGGTCAATATGCCTCCTTAGCAATAATTTTTCTTATGACAAAGGTTGGGGTGTGAGTGCTCTAAGATTTGCTTCTTGCAGCCAATAGAGACAGACGCTGCAGAGCCGATCACAAGGTGAACTCTCTTCCTTCTTCTCAATCTCGCTGATGGTTTGCTGCAAAGATGACTTATTATTTGCATCATCTCTTACTCTGCCTTTCCTACTTCTTCTAACTTCAAGTGAAACTGAATCCAGGGAAGGCTTCACATCATCTTTCCCGTCTATTTCCCAGGGGACTGCTCCTGTAATTTTCTCCTGTAATTTTCCACCGTTTGGCTGCTCTTGCTCATATGTTATGGTTTGGGGTACCGAGACTTTTGATTTTTAGCTAGTATGTAATGGCATGTTTAAGCGTCTTCTTTTTGTTGCTTCCTAATGATTTCTAAAAGGAAAATAAGAAATCTAGAATACCAGATCAACAAGTAGGAAAACACACCCCCAGATTTCATCTCCTCTCTATGCTAGTTCTTCTCTGTCCACACATCCTTCACCTGAACACTTACTACTTCTCACCTGGAATTTGAAGAAACCACCTAACTGGTCTACCTGCAGTTAGATTTTCTGCCACCATTCCATCAATAATGCCAAAGTAGTCTTTTTAAAGTTCTGAATTATTATATTAGTGTCCTGTTTAAAAATCCTTTCAAAGAGTTTCCTCAGACTCCAGGACAAAGTTCAAATTACTCTAATAAGCACTAAAGACCTTTTCAGATAAACTACTTGACACTCTACTTGTATTCTTTCATTCACTATTAAATGTGTATGTCAAAACAGAATAGTAAACAAAAAATATGTGCTATTGTAGAAGTTCTGATCTGGTGGAGGGGATAGTATTAAAGAAACAAATGTCTACATTTGTGTGGTTACAAATTGTGATAAGCTTAACTGTTGAAAACAGGATGTCATGAGCTAAATTAACAAGTTTGGGGGGAAATTGCAAACTAAGGAATGAACAGAATGTCAGTCTTTGGAAGTGACATTTGTGCTAAGACCTAAATGATGACCAAGAGTTAATGAAGAAAGAGCTCGGTAAGGTACTCCAAGGAGAGTGCTACAAAGAAACAGCTCAAGAGAAGGCTTCGATGGAGGGGTGGGGGCAGAGTCTTGGTGTTCCCAAAATACCATTCCACTCCTCATGGGCATGATCTCCTCCATTCATTCCAACTTCCTTGGAATTCCCTCAAAGAGAAATCTTTCAGGACTCAATGTCTACATGTGTACTAATACCTCTTCTTGAAATACTGGGTTCCTGTTTAGTTTTCAAATCTCAGCTCAGTTGTTAGTTTCTGTAGTAGACTAATAATGGTGATGCTTCCGATTTTTTACTTTTCTTATAGTAAACAGCATGTTCATACACAATGAATTGGACAGTAGGTTCAGGAAATATCAGCAAATAGGATGCAAGCAAAAGCATGAAAAGTACTTTCACACTGGTTACCAGTCTCTTGCTCATTCTTATACCCTTTCCTGCTCTGTGGGATTACGTTCAGGCAACCTGCTAGAGGGATGTGACTGAAACAAGGAAAATTCAAGGCAGCCAACAGCTAACTGACCCCTAAAAATGTGAGACCCTACGGCCAAGACCAGCCAAGTCACTTATTTGACCCTTATCTACAGCAGACACGTGAGTCAGTTAATCCAATGGTTAACTAGCCAGGAAGCCCTTATGTTCAGGAGGAATAACAAATAGTGATTGTACGAGCCCTGAGTCTGGAGTAATTTCTTATGGCATGGAGCATCCACTATGATGATAGTGAGCCATCTCCTATTCTATTCTACCATAATTACTTCTCTTAGTCTTCAATCCAACACCACACTGAATTAATCTGTCATTCCACTTTTCTGATTGTGCCAAAATAACTGGTTTACCTGTTTAGCTTCTCATGAGTTCAGAATTCACACCTAATTTGTCTTTGTGCCATCAAGAATCAGCAACAGGGGTTGGAGATTTAGCTCAGTGGTAGAGCACTTGGCTGGCAAGCACGAGGCCCTGAGTTCAACCCCCAGCACCACCCCCCACAAAAAAAAAAGAATCAGCAACAAATCCATCCAGCCTGGCATTTAATAAGCACTTACTGTTTTTAATTAAAAATGGATAAATAAATTAGTAAGAAGAAAAATAAATAAAAGTTAAAGCGGTCCAGAATATTTCCGAATCCAATACAAAGTAAGTTATTTTATGGCAGCGATAGTATCTATATGGATCACTGTCTTACACTTAGAATCTAACACAGATCCAGGTACATAGCAGGCAATCAAGTATTTGTTGAAATGCGTCAGTAGAGAAAGAAGGAATTAAAGAGGTGAATTTTAAAATGTACTTTCCCTAATCTACCCCTACTCATCTATAAGAGTCTGACTGAGTTAACCATGAGCTATAGGCACGTACTCACTGGTTCCCTTTTTCTCCACATTGAATCCCCCTTTCTTATGAGGACCACAGAATCATCACTCTTAGATACAGAAGTAGGGACCACTTTCCTAGACCAATCATCTAAATGAGATTTTTTCTTAAAAATGAGATTTTAAAAATACTATTTACAGCATTCTAACATGTACTTCTGAGATATCCTTATGAAAAAAGGCAGATAAAAGAAGAGGATATGAAAAGACACATTTGCTTTATTGATTGATTTTTGTGTGGATAAAGGTACTGTTTCAGGGAAGAAGAAATCTAAGCGAGCCTATTTTATAAAAAAATCTGTTTCCCTGAGGTCCCAGACCTATATTCAATCCAGAATTATACATTTTATTTATAATACTAGGTGAATTAAAATTTCCAGCTACTTATAAAATTTCTAGCTACTTATAAAAAAGTTTTTTTTTT
>QZML01001157.1:429898-503811 GCA_016801275.1 Hystrix brachyura
CTGAGGCAGGAGGATTGCCATGAGTTTGAGGCCAGTCTGAACTACACAGTGAGTTCAAGATCATCTTGGACTATACAGCGAGATCCTATCTCAAAAAAACTAAACAGACTAAAAAAATTTAGAACTATTTTTGAATAATCTTAAAAATATAATAAGGCAACATAATTCAGTAAATGTGATCCTGAGAAGACTTGAGATATCATGCCCCAAATAAGGCCTCTGGTGGCCTAACTAGTTCAGAAATAGTTTAGAATATCCAGAATAGCTCTTCCGAACTCCTACACCTAAGCCAAATAGCAACCTCACTCCCACATTTTCTACCTCATCCCAGTGATTAGTTGACAAGAAAAGCCTTGAAGCAGATAATAGGTCACTTGCCTGGTGTCAGGCTGTACAATCGAGCCCAAAGGAGAACTCACAGTACATGAGGAAATAGTGCCTCGGTTGCAAGCACTGGCAGCCAGCTACGCTCACTTACTAGCCATTTGACACGTGGGCACCCACTAATGTAACAGCTACTCATAATGTTCCCTCGCTGAGTCACACAATCTAAACTTGTGTCCTGCCCTTCTGTATCTCATTGACCACCTGGTGTTTCCTGGATTCATTTCCCAAATAAACAACACACACTGGAGTCTTGGTTTAGAAGCGATGTAGGGTGATTACAAAAATTAAATAGTATCAAGGTTAAAATGTTACTTCCAGTGAACTCAGATTGGCTAAAACAAAATAAAACATAATACGTAGCTGCTTTATATTTTATAACTATTCTAATGTCATAAATCTTTAACTTGCTAGATAAATGTGGAGGGAGAATCTGGAAGCCTTTTAAAAAGCCAAATAAATAATCAGTTAATTGACTGACAAAGAGAAATACTCCTTCAGATTCAAATCTATGCTGCATTCTCACACTTTTTAATCCTTTTGTTTTGACTCATCAACGTGGCATCCGCATACACTGGGTAGGACGTACTTACTCTGTGTTTGTGGCAAATGTAAAGAAAGGAGCTTCTACTACTTTGACGGTTCATTTTGTAAAGTGGCCAAATGGGTTTGCATTCTGAGTTGAAGACACTGAGAAGTCCTGGCCCTACTTGAACCTTTGGGGTGCCAAAATACGACCTTCAGCTGAAATCTTTGTCCTTCAGCTGAAATCTTCTGCTTATGAGGTTCCTGATCATGTAACCTCCCCATGCTTTGTCACCTCCCTGGGGTGCATTAAACCTACGAATCCCCTGTGTACCCTCCATGGTCACAGGAAGTCAGAAAGCCTCCTTCTGTCACATCTTTGATGGCTTTTTCTCCTGTCAATGCCATTTCATCTTGTCTGTGACAAATGAGTGAAGCTTGTCCTAGAGTCTAATGGAGGAAACACACCACTGACCTTCCTCACATGTTTTCATGTCCTACACAGTTATCTGGATATTTCTAACATCTGCATTCTACTCTTAAAGAGAGAAAAACATAGACTCCTGCTTTTTCCTTATCTCTGTACCCCCAAAAATACAGCATGGGTTTTCTCTCCCTCTATATCACAGCAAGAGTTCCCTCAAACCCTGGAGGCGAAAAATGTGCTATGATTTTGGGACTCAGACATGGTTCTTTATTAGGTAAATGAGGATATTTGGAATTGAAAAATTTCCGTAGAGTTTGGATTTAAAGATTACTGTCTCATTACCCAGGCTGACTGATTACCTTTGAAGTCCAAAGATAACCAATATCTGTTCCTCAGCCCCAAGACCATGAGTTTCATGGTTCATAGAGTTTGGATTTAAAGATCACTGTCTCATTACCCAGGCTGACTGATTACCTTTGAAGTTCAAAGATAACCAATATCTGTTCCTCAGCCCCAAGACCATGAGTTTCATGGTTCAGCCTTGAAATAGAAAATTACAAGCCAATATGATGGAAGGGAAGATACAAATTTATCAGCTTAATATATTCAAAATACCACCTGTGGCACAAATGTAAAAGAGCTAGAACACTATGTATCTTGTAGCAAGTGGACTTCTGAGTTTTATGGAAGAAATAGTTTTTATGGAAGAAACGACTATGGGCAGTCTTATTTTGAACTAATTCCAGAAGGGATAGATAAAATTTAGACATAAAGAGATAGGCAAAACCATTCCAACCAGAGGGAGCAGCCTGAGCAGAAAATTGAGAATAAGTTAAGAACAAAATCATTAAAGGATTTTTAATGTTAGAGTAAGGGGTTTATTGGAAATGAGAGATAATGAAAAGAGGTCTTTGAGTAAGGAAAGAACATGGTCGGAACTTTTACAAATAGACCAATATGGTAACAATTGTGAAATGAAATTGTATCATTATTGTGCAGTAAATAGAAATAAAAACGGATCCCAGAATATAAAGGTGCCAGAGTAAGACAGTCTTTCCCCTTCCTAACTATTGCAAAATAGAAGCCGATCAAAATGCCAGGCCCAAAAATGATAGTCATTATAAAAATAGTTACATACATAGATAATACATAATGTATTAAAGAGAATATATTTTCTCCATCAATTAAGGTACTTTCCGAAGTGAACCCTTCTTTCATTATTTTCTAATATTTTGCAATTATTTTCCATTACAATACTTTTAATAAGAAAATGTTTTAAAATGACGATACCATGAATGACTTAAAATATGCACTGCATCACTTGTCTGAACCTTCCTAGTGAGTTCATCGAAACCATAATAAGTATAATAAAAGCAGACATTTTCGTACCAGTTGTCAGCAGACTTAAATATGATCGACTAGAGGGAGATTTCTCAGTACTGAGATATCTTTCAAATGTGCATAAGAGACCCACTCTAGTGTAGTGTGAAATATTATTATAAATATTTTATACGTAAGTGTCATTTGTCAAAAAACAAAGTTCATTGGTATCTTGGGTTGTCTGAGAGAGCTTTGCATAATTTCTAATTTCCAACTTTGAGAGCTGTCAGGGTGGCTCCCAGTCAGCAATACAGAGTAGCCGAGAGTCCATGGACACATCTGCCAGAGAGGCTTTCAAATGCAGGGACCTCAAGGGTCACACTTCTTTTGATTTAGTCTCATGCCAGCTCATTCTGAACACCCAGTAAAAAAGTTTTTAATTGTTTTTTCAAAAGGACACTTTTAAATACCTATATTGTGCATGGTGGAACTAAACTTAGCTTCTAAATGTTTTAAGGGATTTATTTTAAAGTTTTAACAGTGGATCTTGAAATGGAATAACTGAAGTCAAGCATATTATAAAAAAATCAGTGAGCTCAACGTGGAAGAAAAGTCATTTTATTGCTAATCTGTAAATAGGTTTTAAAAGACTATAATCCAGCATGGAGAATTTGGTATTTTCACTCATCTAACTCTTAGGACAAAAAAATCTGAACTATATAAATCAACTACAAAAAAGAACCTAACCTCAACTGGCTAAAAATAAGAGACCACTTTCAAAAACAACTGACATGTAATTCTAAATAAAAAAACTATATGTGAAATATTGCTGGATATTAAACCACAAAAACCATATACTGTATTTAAATAGATCTTATTTTCACCATCCTAGAATTGGAAGAATGTAACAGTAAATGTCTTTTTTGAGGCCTCAGTATAGCAATGTATTAGAGGAACTAACAACATACAACTCTTAATATACCAATATTATTGATTATTTTTCCCTTCATAAACCATGCCTTCAAATGTGTGCGATATTATTTAACTATAACAGCAAAATGCATACACAATGCCGAGATGTAGCAGGATTGCCAAACTGATAAATATTTCAGAGATACGTTATCATGACTTTTCTTGGAAAATACTTCTGAACGTAAAACAGAGATATTCTTTACCAGTGAAGAAAACAATAGTCAAACAAATGTCTTAGGAGCCCTAAGTAGCATTTCTACAGATGTATGAGCAGGCCAAACTCTTCCAGAAAGGAAATCAAGTGGAAGGCATTCGTTCAGCACTAGAGAGGATCCCGAGAAAACAGAGGCATTGTTTTCAAAGGAAATTGGCTTTTGTAACATAGAAGAGACCCAACTGTAGGAGTGCGAGTTGTCTCAGTGATACAGATCACACAGAGCTCACCACTCCAAAGTGCACAGAAGGACCCAGATGCTGAAGGCAAAATCCCAGAGGCCAAGGGCTGCAGAAGTCTCCCCCCTCCCCTTTCCCCTCTCCCCTCTCCTCTCTTTCCCTTCCTCTCCTCTCCTTCACCCTTTTTCCCCTTCCTCTCTTTCATAAAAATGATGTGTTAAGGGGGGAAATGGTTAGCTGATAAGCACTTTGTTCAATTACATATAAGATGACCAGGGAAGAGGAGGACATGATAGAACAAAAATTAGATAGAACTGTTATTTAAACTATAAATACATTACATTGAAGTTTAAACTCATTGAGCTCAAAGTATTTAGGAAAATGTTTAAAAAAATCTACAGGTTTGATCCAAATTCTCACTGCTGCTCTTCGAAATAAGGTATGAAATAAGATTTCATAGTCATGTGAAATCTGAGAAGAGGAGAACCGATGGGAGAATATGTAACATAAACCAGTCATATAATTTCTATCACTGCCATCTAAGGATACTCAATGACAAATCTAGAAATCAGAATTGGTAAACATTTGATTTACTGTGGTCAAAAATTAAAATCAGGAGATTTCAGACTTGAAAGGAAACCTAAGAACTATCAAATCTGACATAGGTAATGTTGAGAAGAAGCAAGCAAAGTCCCATGAGCCTATCCAAAGTCAGATATGAGGAGAAACAGATTCATTCTTCTGCTACCCCTCAGAAGGTTTCCCATCTGCCAAGACCCTGTTCACAGCCAAGTTCTTCCCACCTCCTCTCCGTCTGCTCTGGTATTTCTGAAACATTCTGTAACAGTCTACCTTTTCCAGGCCCATTTCTTCTTTTTGTCCTATGTGAACTCTGTGAGCTCTTCTGTGATTGTTTGCATTTTTTTAGTGCTACTGCTCCAATTAAAATGTGATACTGCTAGGGAAGCTGAGGCAGGGTTCTCGGTTCTTAGGATATTTAGGAACTAGAGAAGGTAAGTTTTCTAAGTAAATTGTGTTGGAACGAACTCTATATATACCCTTAGGGGCAGGATCTGGCCTCTCTAATACAATTGACAAATGAGACCATGTCCTCTGATAACCAGGAGATGGATTCTACAACTCATGATGTCCACTCACACAATTTTTCCACCCTCTCTCTGGTCATTCTTCTGATAACTTCCCAGTCGTGTCCTAAATTGGTTGTTTGGGGACCTTTTTTAAAATAAATGTTTACTTTTTCAATCCTGCATATTCGCTGTTATTCTAGACACCAGGGTGCAGGCAGAAACTGGGCATATGCGAACCTCCCACTTACACTTCTCCGCTCTCATATCCTTCTCTCATCTTATATTTTGAATGGTTTTGCAGCACGGGAAACAACTATGTTAAAAAAAAAAAAAGAAGGAAAGAAAGAAAGAAAGAAAGAAAGAAAAAAGAAAGAAAGAAAGAAAGAAAGAAAGAAAGAAACAACAATGTCTGTTCCCTGCATTCAACTGCACTGTTTAGTATCTATTTGCTTAAAAACATTTGAAGTCGTGAAGTTCAACCTCTAAATTGTACTGTAACACGACATCTAAACCAGCAGCTATTCTCCTACAATACCCAGAACCCAGCACGTTGCCTCATCTCCATTCTGCATCTATGCGCCATTTCAAGGGACGGGGAGGGATGCTGTACCGCCCCGAACCCTCTTCTGGATGGAAAGAAGATTTTCAGCTGGTGAATGTGCTTCAGGCTAAAAGCCCTTTTTAAGAACCACCCTGGACAAAGGAGGGGCCCCTTGTCTAAGATCACCCCCCCTTGGCGGGTGGGGAGCAGTTGCCCCCAGAATCAGAATTAGGAAGGCCTGATAACTTCATTTCAATGCAGTCCAACTCTGAAGGGCCTAAGGAGCTTCACCACTCCTGCGTGGAAGGGCGTGTGAGGCTTTTTTTTTTTTCCCCAGTAATTGCATTGTTGCATTCCAATGTCTCCCCCTACCAGTTCTGCTTTTTTCCCTTCTGCAAAAAATAATCCCATTTAAAACAAGCCTTAGCATCACTTTAGTTTTAATTGTTATATTAGCAATCTGCCTTTAATCTTCAGGTTCATTCTTTCTCTGTGAACACCTATGCGCACCAACCATTATTTCACTGCTATTCTGCAACCAACAATATTGCAAAGACTCTGTCACAAAGGAGTTGCATTTTCAGTAAAGGAAAAAAACGATAAACACATACATAACTCCATGTTATGGAGTAGTAATACTTGAAGGAAAATTAATTGAATTAATTAAACATAGAGTTTCTGGGAGGTAGTATGTTATTTAAATAGGGAAAACCATTGAGGCAGCCAGATGGAAGGAATATCCCAATGAAGTGGCAGAATGAATCATACGATACGGAGAAATTGAAAAAAGAATACGTACAAAGTTCTTAGGACAAGAATAATCTTTGAAGAGTGATAAAGTGTGTCTACAGTGAAAAAGGAGAGAAAATGACAGGAAATAAGGTCAGAAAGATAGGTAGCAATTCTTACCATAAGGGCAAGTTTGACCATGGTAAAGAGGGAATATTTGTTCTGAGTGTGGTAAGAACCTCTACAGGATTTTGAAAAAGGGGAGTGGTGCACTGTCCTACTGATGACCCTGCTGTGCAGGAAATAGACTTTAGACAGCAAGGATAGAGGTAGGAGACCTTTCCAGAGAGTAGTGTATGTTGCCAGGGAAACAGCCTCATTTGGTTTTCATGTGACAGCCGAAATATAACGAAAACAGATAGTATGTCAAGTGTGTGGACTGCTACTATGTTGTCTTATGGTCTTTCTCTTCCTCCTCCACCTCTCTTCTGTTTTCTCTTTCTTCACTTTTCATTCAAATAGCTCGTTTGAATGACCCAACGAATGTGATCAAGGCAGGAAAAGAAAATTAATACTCAAGCTGGAGATTTAATTCAGTGATTAGAGTACTTGCCTCGCAAGCACAAGGCCCTGATCAGGTTCGATCCCTGGCACCAAAAAAAAAAAAAAAAAAAAAAAAAAGAAAATTAAGCCACATTTATGAGTAATTTTTAACTCAGTATACATGAAAATGTAGAGAAAAGTCACAAGGATAATACAGAAACCCCTGTGTGTGCTTAACCCACATTCGTCACTTGCTGACATTTTGCTGCATCTGCTCTGTCTGTTTCCCTGTCTTCTCTCCACATACAGATGCTATATAGCCACAAGGCAGTCTGTATAGGTGTATTATGTATGTGCATATAATGTGTATTGTTACAATGATATACTGTCATGACTGCATATATTGTTGTGTTTTTATAGACATACGCAGCAATTGAAATACTGTGTGTGTGTGTATGTATGCATAGATATACATTTAATACTCAAACCTTAGAACTTTTCTGACAAAAAACAAAAATACAGGATGCTGTGGTTTCCAACACAGCCTCAAAAAAATGGATAAACAACCAACAAAAAGGAATAGCAAAAATAAGTTATTTAAAAAACTCTGCTCTCACACTCAAACACGGGTCAAAGAAGTCTTTGAAATTTTGAAAATATTTGGAGCTATATGGAACTGGCATTTATAAAATTTTTGGTAGCTAGCTAAAGCTCTGGTTAAGGGGGATTTGAGTATTCTTAAGAAACAAAAGGAAGAAAAGAAATTTACAAATAAGTGGAAGAGAAAAAATTTAAGATTAGAGGCAAAGTTGAAAATAGAAAGACCTTAGAGAAAATCAGTGAAACAAAATGCTAATTTTTAAAATAGTCAATGAAATGTATGAACTTCTAGTCAGGCTACCCAGGAAAGGAAAAAAGGTAGAAGAGACAAATTACCATCATCTTGAATAAAAGTACAGTCATCACTACAAATACCAGTGACCTCAAAGGAAAAAATGTGATACTCTGAGCCACTTTATGTTCATTCAAGAATTTAGATTAAATAGACCAATTTCTTGAAGGATACAGACTACTAAAATTGTCTCAAGGAGGAGTGATAGATAATCTTAGAACCTGTAAATCTACTCTACTATAGATGCTGAATCAGTAGTTTAAAAATCTTTAAAACAAAACAAACCAGCAAAAAGCACTAGAGGATTTCAAAGGTAGCGTCTACCAAATATTTAAGGGGAAAAATTCAGCCCAAGTCTATATAATCTCATTCAAAAAACTAAATAGAGAACACTTCCCAACTAATTTTTATGAGACTAGCTTTACTCTACCTCAATGAAAGATATTAAAAGAAAAAAATCTACAGGCCAATATTTCTAATATGTATGGATGCAAATTCCTTAAGGAATGCTGTCCAATCTAATACAGTCATATATGAAAAGGGTCGTGCAACACAATTAACCCAGGGATGGAGGACTGGTTCAACATTCATAAATCAGTCAAGATAATCTATTATGATAATAGACTAAATAAGAAAAACTATAATTGTATTAATGGATGAGAAAAATCAGTCATCATTCAATACCTCCTTATGATAAACACTCACAAAACTAGAAGTAGAGAAAATTTTTAACCTAATAAAGGTTATATGTGACAAACTTTGAACTAACATCAGACTTAATAGTGAGATGGATCCATTCCCCCTAAGATAAAAAACAAGGCAAAGATTTTTTTCTATCACCATTTCAGGGATGGAAATTATATCAGTGGTTCCCAGAAGTTTGGAAGGGGAGAAGTATTTGGCTATGGGAAGCACAGGGAAATTTTTAGCTATAGAATTTATCTGTATTATGGATATATAACACTATGCATTTGTCAAAAGTTATGGACTTATACAGCACAAAAGCCAACTTTAATGCATATGACTTCAAAAATGTAATAAAACAGGAAATTGCAAGATCCCAAAATAGAACACACACTGTAGCAAAAGAATCTAACTGTATTTAAAATATATCTGACCTCACTGAAGGAGTGAGGGTGGGAAAAAAGTGCTGAACTTAGTAATTTTGGGAAATTTTACTTTGAATAGAAACTCTACGACTAAACACAAAAGAGTGTGTAAATGTTGTACTCTAGTAAATAAAGTTATTCTTCACAAGGTAGTAATAAGCAATCATAAGTATATGATTGATATACAAATACTAGATTTAAGCAAATAAATTAAAAGATGGCAGAGAGTGGGAACTATGTTTTCCATTATTAGAGTGAAATGTTAGACAAAAGGATAGGGGGAAGGCCAGAAAGAACCACTAGGTACTAGATGAGAACTGCAGAAATTGGTATGAATTCACATTTAGCCTACTACAGATGCAAGTGATAAACAGACACACAGTGATAGAGATATAAAAGTACAGATACAGAAATAATTATACATGTGTGAATGTGTATGCCTAAATTAATATCTATTAATATGCTTCCTAATTCTGACTGTTGAGAGAGCCCAGAAGCAGTGATGTCCCACTAACAGTGAGCACACCTGGGGGTCAGATCTTTCTTTTCAACAGTCTAATGAACATCTATTAAAAGAAAATCACATATCCTTGGAGAAATGACTGATTCTAGTACTGAGACATGGAGTATAGATAATTAATGTGGAGTCTCTTGTAGTACTAGAAAATAAGAAAGCGACAAAAAAAATTACAAATTGGAGCAGATTAAAAAGACACAAGAGCCAAGTGTAAGACCTCCCATTATCCAAACCTGGAACAACAAAATGTATAATATAGTATTGGATTATAACCCAAAGTATACAATAAATAGTTGTCTTAGTTACTTTCTCATTGCTGAGATAAAATACCCACAAGCTGCTGGGGATTTAGTTCAGAGGTTAGAGTGCTCGCCTCCAAAGCACAAGGCCCTGAGTTCGATCCCCAGTACCAAAAAAAAAAAAAAAAAAAGAAAAGCCCCACAAGTTAAAGCAGTAAAGGTTTATTTTGACTCACAGTTTGTACAACATTTCAGTCCATAGTCGGCTGGCTGTAAGGCAGGGTGGCATGGAAGAGGGGCAGCGTGGAGGAGAAACAGTCCATGGCAGGGCAGGCAGGAAGCAGCGACTCTGTATTCCTTCTGTCCCTTTTAATTCCATCCAGGCTACAAGCCTATTGATTGATGCCACCCACACCCATGGTGGGCCTTCCCTCTTCAGTAAATCCATTTGGCCACAAGCAGAACAATCCTAATACATTAAGGGGACTAATCCAGATATCACACTCTCAATCCATATTCACACAACCTTAATCCACATTCACAGACCCTTGATCCAGCCACCTCCAAAAAGCCCCACCTATGAGCACATGAGGCTTTGGGGAGACATCTAGATACAAGCCATAACAATATCCATAAATCCATATTGATTTAAATAAAGACTGAATAAATAAATGAGTGGAGCAGAAGAGAAACAAAAAACTCTTGTGATAAAGAATACTGAATAGTGTACATAGATACCCTGTCCTCAGGAGGGGAAACATAATTCTCACCCCCTGTTTGGGAGCTGAACTTAGTGACTTGCTTCCAAAGAAGAAACTTTGCAGTAGAGAAAACTAACAAACACTACCTCAGCCAGGCAATGAGGGTGAACAACATCAGGGATAAGTCACACTGATGGCATGATACGATGTGATAAGAATGGCATTTCACCTCATGGTCTTCCTCCCCAAAACCTAGACTCTTAGTTTAGGCATAAAAAAAAAAGCTGATAAATTCCAGTTGAGGAACATTCTATAGAACATCTTCAAACCTTGAAAGCATCACAGAAAATCAGAAGCTTTCACAGAGTAGAGGAGCTTACAGTGACATGACAATGAAATGCAATGTGATATCTTATATGGGATCCTCCAGCATAAAGTGTACATTAAGAGAAAACTAGTGATATTTGGAAGCGAGAGTGAAAATTGGCTTAACAGTAATGTACCAACATTGGCTTTGACATATGTTGCAAAGTCGTATAAAATGTTAACAACAGGGAGCACTGGCTGAAGATCATATGGGAACTCTCAGTTTCATCTTTGCAACTTTTCTGCAAATCAAAAGCCATTCCAACGCTAAAGCCTGTTTAAGTTAAAAAGAAGAGTAGATGCTAGCCTTGAGGCCCTATAAAGAAAAATCATCTCTCAGGCAAAAACATAGCATAGAAACAACTTCCTTTTTCTAAGATCCAGTATTTTATTTCCTCTTCTTTTGTCTTGTTCTTGTCTAGGGTTAGGGCCTTTCCACTTATCAGGGAGTCCATCTGCAGGTCGGGTTTCTCTTTCCCTTCTCCTTAGACCTATCCTAGATCATTCTTTTGCAATTTTTTTCAAAGTTCTATATTTAAAGCTGCAGTAAATAGCCCCTAGATATTCCCGCTCATTCTTCCTTGTGTCAAGTTATCTACTTCTCTGGGGATCCTGATCCCCATTACCAAGAAAATGAAGAGAGATCTACATCCAGGACACAGGGCAAGCAAAACTATTCATGTCTCAGGAGTCTTTGTATAAAACTAGCTGACTCTCTGAGAATTCCAAGCAAATGTGAGGCACATATAACTTTCTTAGAACTGCCAAAACATTTTAACACTGTTCAAACATTATAATTATAAACCACTACTTAATGCTTTTTTAGTTAAACACAGAAAGTAATTTTTAATATTACCCACCCAGATAAATCAACACCCAATATGTAGAAGGCAATGCCCCAGTTGTATATTCCAATTGTAAAGCAAGGAAATCTCTCACGAATTCAGATTTTCAATAAATGACCACCTGGCGCATATTCTATCTCATACCATTCCTCCTCATCAGGCACTTTTGGCTGAAACAAAATGAGAGAACCTGGCTGTGTACTTACTTACAGGAGTCATTCAAATATGCTGTAATAACCAACCACGACATGGCCAAAGGGTGTCAAAACTAACAGATGGCTGAAATCATCAGTCTATGTCCTGGGTGTATTTTCTTTCAGATAAAATATGGGGCTATATGTTAAACCATGGATCAAGCAATAATTTCTATAATCAAAATATAACCCGTTCACTTTAAATAGGTTAACATTACCTTCAATTGACTTGAAATACAAATATTTTACAAAATACCATTTTATTGATAGATAACTTACTAATATTCAGAAAAACAATATGAGACATATTACTTTGTGTTATTCAGAAACCCAGTTGCTTTCTCTCTCCCAAGCTGTGGAAGACTCTTGACAGTCATGTCACATGAGACTGCTCAGGGAGCAAACCAACAGTAGGGATGATACCACTATGTCCCATGTGCAACTTATCCATAAAAATAAATATATACTGAGTATTATCTTTTACACAGTTTTTAATATATTTTTCTTTTATTATAGGTTATATATGAGCATATAGTCTTTTTTTTTTAACTGAAATCACAGTTAAAATCATTTGTGCATGTAAAAAATCTCCTTAGCCAACCAACCAACTGCACTATTGCATTCTAATTCCCTCAGCAAAGGTAATTTGTGTTAGTTTCAGGGATACTACTCCACAGTATGCATGCGACTCATGAACACACAGCTATACACAAATTTTCTTCTTAAAATTTTAAATCTACACATGATCACTGAATTAAAATTTAAGACATTTATATTATAATTTTCCTCCAAAACCTCTTTTAGTTTGCTCTTTACTATGTTAACTAGGAGGTAGTAGTTGTTATTACTGTTATAGTTTTTAAATTAAGTATTAAGAATAAGCTAACAATTTCTATTTAACAGCCTTCATCTTCTTAGTCCTGGCCTTAGACAGCATGTAAAGGACTGTCATCATGTAAGAGAAAGAGATTTCTATGTCCGCCCTGTGAACATTTCCTACAGAGATTTTCAAAGACAAAGATAAAAAAACAACATTAGGATCCTTGGTTTTTGCAGCTAAAGAGACCCAAATACCATGTACGATTTACTTAGAGTTACTGGCAATCTTTTTAAAACAGCTCAAATGTTTACATATTTGAAGTCTGATATTCGAGAAGTCATAGCCACACTCCCACCACACATAACTCCTGTTCTCACATCATTCAATTTTTCTACCCTTTCTTTATCAGTTGCATCTTCGGGGAAAAAAAACCAGAAAAGAGTCACTAAAGAGCTTCAGAGCTTGCAATTCTGCACACCACAAATCATGGTGCATAACTAGACAAAATGAAAAATGCAGAGTATACCCAGGACACCATATTTACTGACTTCCATTCAGAAAAAGGCAGAGCTCCTCAAAACTCCATGTAGCAGCACTTCTTGCTGAGGGACCCTAAAATATCTGAACAAAGGCCATCTCCACTCAGAGGAGTTCTAGACAGTGAGACGTGGGCTGAGCAGGGTGCTAAAGACATTTGAATTCTCTGTCTAAATAAACTGGACTACAACAAAACTAAAGGCACATTCTTCCTAATTCATAACAAATAATAGTAATAGACATGCTGTTCTCTGGTGCAAATGGAACTGGAAATATCCTCAGATTTCTCTAAGCCTCTATCTTTTCAACCAGAAAAATGAGAGCAACAAAGTTATGTACTGGATAAATTCATTGTGCAAATTAAATCCTCCACATAAAATGTTTCGCACAGAGTTTTCAAAGCAATAGCTACTGTTGTCATACTTATTACTAATCTCATGATCATCTTGAGTTTTCAGCAAGTCAGTTATTAAAGTGCACATTGGGATGAACCTAAATGTGCGGATATACAGAATACCATTTTTTTCTTTCTGACACCTTGAACTTTCCATATGTTCTCTGCTATTTGTTGGCACCTGGAATGGCAATTGGGGAATGAATGAATGAATGAATGAATGACTAAACGAATATGCTTTAGCACTACTGCAGTTTACCTTATTTCCCATCCCATTAATTTCATGGAATCTTGCATCTTTTATTGTGGAATAATGATCTGCTCTCCATTTCTTCCCAGCCTGTCCTGGAACACTCTGGTATTCACATACAGAGACAGCTTTTACAACATTTGAAATTATAAGTGGGCTATTTTCCCTCTACCGCCAATAAGCGTGTTCCTGCTAACTCCATTTATCAGCTCTATCATGAGCACAAAGATGACTGAGAAGATGGGTAATAATAGCAGGCAAGCTGATCTACTTCACATTCTATGAAATGACTAAATGCACTGTGCTGTTCTTCTGCATAAGCAAATACAGGGTGATAGAACCAGCACATTAAATTCGGAAAAGCAGTTCAGTTACACAAGTGCAGCCAAGCGAGTCCTCCCTACACCTTTCTCATAAGCCTCCTCTATCATCAGTCACACATTCGCAACAAATCACTGGCGAGTTGTCTGTTAATCTGATTAGATTATGCTCCTTACTTTGATCCATCTAACAGTTTAAAGGGAAAAAAAGGAAGCAGCATAATTTTTAAAATGGACAAACTGAAAAATGTTTTACTTCTTTTTAATTTCAAGGCCTTTTGCTTAACGTGAATTACAGTAAAATTGAATAGATTGTAATTCAAGGACACAGCATTCTGAGTTCTTGCCTCTCGATGACATCTCTTCTAAAGTAATTCAAAAGAAACCAGCATATTAATCCAATGTAACAAAGAATTTTCACATGTGTTATTAAAGAAAAAAAAAGGAACTTACTGCTCAAGACTAGCTTAATCTTCCATGCCCTGCTAATTATTTCTGTTAAGAAACTTTTAATATTTAAGAATGCTTGTTACTGTCTGAATTCTATCATGATAAAATGCATATACCACAAAAATATAAGAGAGACAAAGGGAGGAGTTGAAGCTTAGTCTGAGAAACGATGCTTTTCATACCTAGCAGGATAATGGAGCTGAAAGTAGTTAGGAGGCAAATAGAAAGAGGCAGAAGACCTCGCCTGAGATGTGAATTTTTCCCTTATTACTTTTGAAGTGAGGCAAACATCAGACATTCTCATATGCCTGTGACAGTATAGAAGCAAGTTTCTAGGCCAAAAGAAAACAAAAATTGATCCTACCCAAGTAGGAATTTTTTTAAAATCACTGTTCTGGTACAGCCAGTAGAATAGATAAGGAGTAAATGCACATAAATGTCTTTTATAATAACTGCTAAACAGTTATTTTTATGTCACTTTAATGTCTGATTGTGCATCGGAACAAAGGTATATGATGGCAACCATGATAATCCACTTCAGATCTGCCCGTTAGGGTCCTAACTGGCCAAGAGCCTCCCTGAACCAAACTGAAACCACCCACAGTCTGTGCCCCAGCGGAGCGTCCTGGATGGCTCCCAGCCCAGCACTGAGTGCAGCCCACAAGGCATGAGGCAGTGTTCCACGGCGCAGGACTGTGGCTGGAGGCCTCCTTTCAGGCTTGCCAAGACTGCCTCAGAACTGTGCTGAGGCCTAAGGTCCCCTTCCACGCTTCTCTGTCTTTTCTCCCTCGCTGCCCACCCCCTTCCCACTCTCCTTGGAGAGGCAGACCTGCATCATGGTCTGAAAGTTCCTCCAGTCTCTTCTGCTTTCTCCGCATTTCTCTTCACTGGATTTCTCCCAATATATCTCTTCATATCTAATCCTGCTTTGGTACCTGCCACTCAAACAACTGTGATATATGTCTATACTTCACATAAAAGAAAACTGGGGCAGATGCATTTCTAATAAATAGACTACAAAGTCTCTGGATAGATATATAAAATAGGGGGGAAAAATCTCTATTTGCCTATCAATCTACCTTAATTTATGTTCAGGAAATGCTATTCTACTAACATTCCCAAACTCTAATATGTGAATATCTTGCTCCATGAAACTTCTATTTTCAGTTTATTTTAAAATTCCAATGGAAGAGCAACCTTCTCAGGTAACTTTGAATCAACTAGTGCAGAGGCTTGCTATCCAAAGAAAGTTATTTCTCTTTCCCTCTTTCCTTATGTGGGGGGTGAAACATGTGGGATGCAGTGTGTGGCAGAGAACGCTGGTTAATCACCAAAGCGCTGGTCACCAGACCACATTTCCCAGCCTCCCTTGCAGCTAGGTGAGTGCATGTAACTGAGTTTCACCATTTTCAGTCTCAACCCATAGAAACCTCTCTGTGTGCATCTCCATGTTCTTTTACCTCTTAATGTCTCACTACAAGTACAGCAGATTTGGAAACCACATGTTGAAGATGAAATGGTATCAAGACAAAAAGAGGCTGGATCTCTGAATTACCAGTTGAGGAAGAGCAGTCTGACCTGGAATTGTTAGGTAAACAAGAAAGAAACATATTGTGCGAAGCCTCTGAGATTCAGTTCTGAACTTGTTGCGACAGCTAGTATCACCTTAACTAATATACAAGTTGACACAGAAAGTATACCCAATAAGATTCAGCATACAAATTGCCCTGAGGGGCGTTGGTATGTGGGATGGGATAGAGAGTTCCTAAACAGCCATCAAAAGTTCCTCTAGCTGTCTGAACATGCCATTCCTTCCTTCGAGTAAGATTATCCTCCCCTCACCTGGAATCTGCAGGGTCTGTGACTTGTTTTGAGCAAAATACAGTAGAAAGAATTTGGGCCAGCTCCAAACTCAGCCCTTAAAGTCTAGAGAGCTTTGAGCTCAGGTTCATGGAACCCAGTGTCCAGGATGTAAGGAGGTCCTGGCTTCCCTGCTGGTGGACCACTCGAAGCAGTCCTGGAGGATGAGATGCTGAGTGGAGAAAGAGGCTACATGGGAGGGCTCAAGGCCCACAGCCCACTGCCAGGTTTCATGTCAGTGTCTCAGTGTGGCAGCCTTCACTCCAGCCCAGGCTTCCTGCCACCTGAATGCAGCCTGTGAGTGGCCCCAGTGGACACCATAGGGAGAGAGGAACTGTCCAGTCAGTTCACAGAATGATGACATATAATCAACTACTGTTGGAAGTCCCTAAGTGGTTCTGGTGAGGTTATTTGGAGTGTGGAGGATATAGCTGTTGCACAATAACAGGTAACTGAAATACTGAGGTTTTAAATAAAGAGGCAAATAGTTTAGAATAAGAGAAATTCTGAGAATTGATAGTTCTATTGTACTTTTAGCTTTAAAATTGTAAAACACAAATAATTGTATTCTTTTACCCTTTTATATATTGTGTTCTCCTATAAAATAAATGTCAAATAAACATCTTTGCCTAGTAACAAATATATCCTGATTTCTACACCAACAAAAGCAGGAAGATAATAAATCCTTAGTATCTCAAATTTTTAACACTGTTCCAAACTTGGAAAGGGAAAAGCATTAGAGACGTGTGAAAATACATGGAAATGATGATTTTCTGTTTTGACACAGTTTAGATGCCTTCATTTCATCAACAGAATATGAAGTATAATATACATTTGCATCTGATGTTAACAATTTATGTATTATCTTTCAACCAACAACACAGAACATTTACCTTTGTGACAGAACTCAATGGAAATGACTGCTGTTTAGCATCAGGAAATAGTCTGATTAGAGAGAGAATTTTCATTTCATTTCATAACAGAAAGATGCTTAGAGTTATGTTTTTCTAACTGTTGGTATATTTTTCCTTGGAGTAGGTGACAGAGCCAAGAAACCACTAGTTAATATTCATAATGGTGGCAGACTGGATCTTCTAACAGATAGTCTCAGTAACATCTTCCAGCACACACATTCCTCGCAATGAAACTCCATTCACAGAAAGGTGAGATCTATGTCCCTTTCCCCCCTTGAAACTGCTGGGTTTTTCTGACTGGTTGGAGAAATAGGACAGTGAAAGTGATCTTGTGTGACTTCTGAGGCTGAGTAACAAGAGACAAATCAATTTCTGCCTTCCGGCTAGACAATCACACTTTGAATGCTGATCCTCTACATATGCAAACTAATGGCTTCAAATCAGCCGTGCTGTGAGGAAGCTCAAAATAGGCCCCACGTGCAAACAAATTAAAAACCTGGAGGTTTGCAGAGAGAAATGCCTAGTCCTCTTCCAGCTACTCTTGCTTGTCATTGTTCCCTCTATTGCCCCTCAAACCAGAATTTTCCTTACAATCCCTTCTCAAAGTCCTGAACTACAAACACTGTGAGAGAGAACAAAAATGGTGGTTTTTGCTCTGTCACTAGGTTTCAGAGTATCTTGTTTTATAGTAATCAGGTAACTGTTAACTATTCTAACATATTAAACTAATAGCTAATATTTATTGGCCTACAATAATGAGCATATATTTTATACAATTTATTTATGCTGCAGGCAGAATCTAAAGATAACTCATGTATTAATCCATTAATTCATTTAAAGCTTTTGAAAAACCCCTGTGAGACAGGTATAATTATTCTACTTCAAAGATAACGAAATTGGAAAAAAGATTGTTTTTGTAACTTTCTCAAGGGCACCATAGTAGGTAGCAAAATTAGAGTTTAACTGTGAAATTCTAGATACTGAGCTAACATTTTATTATTTTATTCATTTTACTTTATATAGAATACATATAATTATGTGCATAGAAGTATCAAACTATGTTCACATCAACATGCATATAGATCAAGCAGTTATATTACTGAATAGAATAAAAGTATTCAGAAATGTGTAAAGTAAAATACCTGCTTGAACCTGTTCATCTAGACTCTCAGGAAATCATGACCCTTATCAAAGAATTTCCTAAAAAAAAAGTTTTCATTTTGTTCTGTTTTTTCATGAACTTAGCCTACCGTTGAGGTTCATCATAAAAAACAGATATGAAGAACGTTTCTACATAATCAACAAGAATCAATATTGCAAACTTATAATATGCATGATTTTTAAAGTTTTTGTTACAATTTAGGTAAGATACAGTATGAAAATATTGTGCTTTTCGAGCCATTTTTCTATGATAAATTTTCTGGTCTTGTTTCTCCTACTACAGGCATTAAAATATTAACTGTAATAGACAAGTGCAATCCAAAAATATCAAAGTCTAACAATACCTGAAAAACTATTTATCTTGGGAATCATTAATCTTGGGAAAATCATTAATTAAGAATCATTTATTTTGCATTGAAGATGACAGAATTTAATATATCAATTATTTAAAACAAATACTAAAGAACATAGAGCTGGACCCGTATCTTAAGTTCATTATTACTGCTGAGTTGATAAGTTTTAACTTCAACGGTTATGAAAGTGGCCTATGTATGGGACACACCTGAATCCTCTTTGGCAGGCATTTATTTCACATCAGGACCACATCAAACATTTGTGAAGACTAAGACACCAGTATAAATGGAGACTTGAGTAACATGTGTCTAAATATTTACAAACTATAACATGCTACACTCACAGACCTGCCTGCCTTCCCACCCAGAGGCCCCATAGCCACCTCTGGGAGGTCATCATGAGACTTGGGACTAAAGAGTTACATTGTCCTTGGGCTCAGCCTGCCACCTGTGGTACAAAAGGCAATACACATTTGCTAAAGTGTGCAGGTTGGATATTTGCCCATCATTTACATTTGCTCACCAAACAAGGAAATTCACTGTTTTTTGGACAAAGTATGGTAGTTTTACACATCTGTAAATTCTTCACATCAAAAAGTGGAATGTAATTTCTCTTCCCTTGAATATAGTTCAATCACAGTCTCAGTTCTAATCAAAACTACATCATGCAAGTGATTTTCAGGGCTGGGTTAGAAGAGACAGTGCTGGATTCAAACTTGCAGTCCTCCTGCCTCAGCATCTCAGAATCCTGGCTTACAGGTGTGCACCACCATTACCAGCTTCTACACTTTAATTTGAAATTAAAAATTAGGACTAGAAGATTCTCCAGACCCTTGTCCACTGAACCATTTCAAGATGAAATTCATGAAAAGGGCAAGTTTCCCTTTTGGAAAACATGTTCCTCCAGCAGAACAATATTGTGTGTTCCACTGAGAGCCCCATTAACGCATCACATGGCTTCAGTCTGGACCCTGCCTGCTGCACTATCAGCCTGTTCTGCATTCTGAAGAACTATGCAGACGTAGAACCTCGCTTGGAAGGGTCTTAGAAGCTAAATTTCAGAGATACTAAGTATTTTTTTAAATTTCCTCTAAATGCCAACAGGATGAAATTCAAACAGTATAATTTATTAAAGTTTCACTTGCCAAACAAACACACTAAAAAGATGATATCAAACATCTGCAATTTTCAATCACATAACTCAAAAGTAAGCACAAAACAGTTTTAGTGAAGTGCATAATTTGGCATCTTTACCATCAAAGGCAATTTTAAACACGTAATTCAAAATGCCCATTGACAGCAGGTCTCTCTTGCTGGGTATTAATCTGTCAGGATGAATCTGGAAACATCAGTGTCTCTCAATTAGAAGCACAAAATTTAAAAACGAGAAATAAAATCACAGTGTCAGGAACAGGGCACAGGTGGGGAATTGACAAGCCCACATAATGTGAAAAAATTATAGGTTTAAGGAAAAGGCATAACACTAATATAAAGGTCTTGATTTGTATAGTTTCTTCCTCCAAAGAGATCAGAGCTTCTCCTCCCACTATCTCATTAATCCCCTCTCTACCTGCTGGGGCCACCAGTGTCAGGACGGACACCCATCTCCGGTGATCACGGCCACCAACATGCTGTGTGGTGGCCTATTGTGAGCCCTAGTACTTCCCTTCTCCTTTGTGTAATAAAGTGTGACATCAGTGTTCCAGTCACAGCTGGAAATGTAACGCAGCATCAGTTCTTAAACCAATTTATCCCTTTCCCCAACTTGTCACACTACACAGACAACTACCTGAAGTATTTCCATCTACAAGTACATTATTAATGGGCTGTAACTGTGTCTCTGAAAGAGAGTTCAAAGACATCAAAAACATCTGTAACTACTAATTAGAGACTTGCTTAACTACAAGAGATTATTTCAGAAAGCAGGTTGGCTGTGGGACTCCTTTGTTGTTCAACACCCCAGACATTTCAGACAGTTGATTTTTTTCAGTCACTCCCCTCTACCTCCTGTTGGAAAGCTTATGTACATGTTACAATTAGTGTATGTGTAGAGCTATGCAAAATAAATAAATAAAAACAATCTCTTGCTATCATGCATACTAATTTTTCTGAAAATCATATTACCAAAATCTTATTTCATATGTTTATTCATTACAGGGCAGAAAAAATAAGCCTCTGAAATTCTATTCCTTCATGTTACATCAGTCAAACTGTCAAACTACAGTTCATGTTTCTTGAGGGAGAAGAAATACACCAGTTCCTATTTCTATGACCTAAAAACTTTTCTTATGTTAATAATTTTACTATATTGGGAGAGTCTATTGGTTAGCTATTTCTTTGATAATCTACCCAAGGGTTATTATATTTGCCACCTCAAATTGTATTTTTAAAAAGATTCTAAAACTATGCATGCACTGAAATAGTAAATTAATCACTTCCAAAATACAACTAGTTATGAAGAAACAAAACCAATTTTTTAAATTGTCCAGAAAGAATACACCTTGATTCTGGGATGCGTGGCTAAAAGAGAAGGGTCATGTAGAGTCTTTCAGGTTATTTTACTCATGGAACTGCATTGATCGTTAGCATACACAGCATAAAAGGGGTGATCAAAATATATGAAGTTTAAATTACTTTAAAAAGCATTCCAGTAAAAGACACATTGACATTAGTCCCCTTCAAAATACTCCCTCTCACCATCCACACATAATTTTGTCCACACATAACCTCAGTCTTAGGAAATAATGTTAAATGTTGAGTGCTCTCATTAAAGGCCTTTTATTTATTTATTTATTTATTTATTTTCACCAGTACAGAAGGAGCTTTATTTTTTTATTTTACTTATTTATTTTTAATTTTATTTTAATGGTACATTTTCAATGTACATATTGATAACATTCATCATTGGGGATTTGTACCTGTACATGATATACCTTGTTGCTTCTTTTTTTCCCGTTCCCCTCCCCTCCCCCCCTCCTCCCTCCCTATTTACAAAAGCTTTGTTTCCATTTTTTCCTTCCATTTCTTATTTCTCTTGTCCCTCTGTTCCTTTCCCCCTCCCTTGTTCCCTTTCCCATTTGGACATTTTCTTCCCTTTCCCCAAAGACAACATAGCCTTTAATAAGCAGTTAGCTGTCCCCTCTTTAGCAATTAGTGAATTAGGAAACAAAGTAAACCTAATCTACTAAATTATACTGAGTTAACTTGTTTACCATTCAGGAAAATGAGTTTGAGGAAAATATTTGAAATGTATGCATTGTAAATTGTGAAGTATACATATGGTTTCCTGTAGATAAAGACCAAGATTAATGACATTTAAAAATCTTTATAGTACAGGAGGTTTCATCAGTAACAGTGTTTAGTCTCCTAGAGATTCCATTTGACCCAGCTATTCCACTTCTTGGTATCTTCCCAGAAGAATTAAAATCACTAAAGTCCTTTTAGAATGGACATTTTTAAATATGTCTCCTGGGTTATTAGGGTTATAGTTATTTCACAAAAGGCCAGTCTCACTGACCCTATTTTTCCCAAGGTTGCCACAGATTACAATAAATCTTCAGGGTGAAAATTTAAAAATGGTCATAGAGTCATTATTTCAACCTAGCAAACTCCAATATCATGTTTATAAATTTTGTTCTGGCTATCTTTTGCTGTCCAACTAGGTACTCAAAAACTCAATGGGAGTTTTTAACACCCATTTTATTATGCTCACAGATTTTGTGAGTCTCAGGAATGCAGACAAGTCACAGCAGGAATGGTTTTGTTCCTCTCTATAATGTTTATGTTCTCAGCTGAGAAGCCTCATGGAGCTGGAGGTGACTCAAATGATTGTAGACGGACTCTGAGAGCCTGGTTTGGGATGGTTTGACTCAGACTATCAACCACAATCTTAGAGATTTGCTCTCTCTCTCTCTCTCTCTCTCTCTCTCTCTCTCTCTCTCTCTCTCTCTCTCTCTCTTTGTGTGTGTGTGTATGTGTGTGTGTGTCTTCTCTCTTTTTTCATTTACCAAGAACATGTATTGGTACATTGTAGATACACATAATGATCACATCCATCATGGTTATTTGTACATGTACATGTAACCCCCTTCTGCACCCTCCTTTCTACTCCCCTCCCCTCCTGATTTACAATAGCTTTATTTACATTTTTCCATTTTTTCTTCTTTTTCTTTTTGCCTTCCTTCTTTTCCCCTCCTCTCTCATTAGTTCTCTTCCCTTTTGAATATCATCTTTCTTTTTCACAATATCTATTATGCCTTTTTGTCCTTATTTATACTTAATGGTTTCTCATATCAGAGAAACAATTTGATATGTACTCATGTGTGTCTGATTTATTTCACTTAGGAGTATGTTCTCAAGGTGCATCCATTTACCTATAAATGTTTCAAATTTATCCTTTTTTATGATAGAGTAGTACTCCAGTGTGTAAAAAAAAACACATCTTCTTTAGCCATTCATTAGTTCCTGGAAATTTGGATTGTTTACAATATGAATTCATAATCTAATAACTGGAACCACATTAGTGATCCCAGTCACTCTATAGAATAAAATAAAATGGGAAAATGCATTCAATTAAGTAAAGAAAATACAGAAAGTAGTGAGGATCAGTTCTCCTCAAATATAACAAAAATACATAGAAGGTCTATAACGTTCCTCAAGACCAAATGCAGAACAGAGAAATTTCCCCTATTAGAAAAGACAGGAATTTCTTTGCTGGAAATAAACCTAATAAAAATTACATGTGAAGGTTGTAAATCATTCTAAGATTACTAAAATACAGTAAAAAAAAATTGAAAAGAAAAAGAGAGGCATTAATTGAAAACTCTGAGGAGCAAGCAAGGAAAGGTGGCAGCAGGAAGCATGTATGGATGCTAACTTCCCCAGTCACAGGGACAGCGGGATGTTTGGCAGCTCAGCAGATACACGATTGAGGGACCCTTGGGGGAGGGTCACCAAGGATGGTTCAAAGCGCTACCTGTACCAGGCCAATGAGCTTATGAACCACAGAGTTCTTATTTATCATGAACATGAATTTGAACTGCTTTTATTTGTGCATTTCAATTTCTAACAATAGGAAGAAATGCTGCCTGGAATTTGTGGTTACAGGGGTAAAGGGATGCACAAGAACTCACTATGATGATGAACTGAGAAAGGGTGTTTCTTAGTTAAGATAGACAAGGAAATCTGGTTTGGTATGGCTGAATATAGTTCATGTAATTCTGAGCATGTCAATTAAATATATACATACACATTTAGTTTACACTCACATGTTCAGTTTCCCTATTCAGGGCAGAGAAATAAGCATATGCTTCATTTTACCAAAAAATAAGAGCTTTATATTCTTTTATGAAAAATCCCCTCATGGTGTATACATGTGTGTGCACATGTGTGTAAGATAGCAATAAATTATTTAACTGTTTTGAATGGATGCTTTAGAAATACCCTTTTTAAATTAAACCATCCTATCAGCTTAAAAAGACCACAATTTGATGGTCAGTTATAGTTGATTATGCCTCAACCCAAGCCATTAGGAGCTACAATACACCCAGGGAGAATCTTCCAAGGGGCATTTATCCCATTAGAAAATTTCCTAGTTAAAAAATAAAGGAACTTGGATAAAACTAGATTTGAAGTGAGTTAGGTAACAATCTATAATTAAACTACTTGCCACAGAAATTAATTGAACAAAATGCACTTTAACACTTTAAATTTTCTTCTAAAACTCAAACACCATGCAATCAGAGTCCATGGAGCCTGAATTCATTATAGAGTCACTGACTGAACCCATTAGTGACAAACCCAAGTATTATTTTTTTTTGAGGAAAAAAATCACACATGAGTTCCACACTTTATTTCCCATGTCCTCTTGGAAAGGCCCTTGACTAGAAGTGTCAACAATGAAATGAATTAAGCACCAAGAATATATGATAGGGGACCTATGTTTTCCATAATTGCCCCTGTTCAAAACAGGACAGCTTGTTAAATGGTGAAAAGTACAGTGGGAAAGACAATAAATAATTGGGTTAAATTGACTTAATCAACAAGAATTGGATACCAGGTAAACAGTGCTTGAAGAATACTTTTGAGGGACAAAATACTAAAATAATATTTTCAAATCTCTTCCACATGGGCTTGGAAGGGCATAATTCCTAGTTAACAGTCTAGTCTTTCTCTTGGAAGAGCTCGAGGAGAGGACAAGGCCCCAGCACCCTGCCGGACAGCTCATAGAGGAAGGCTGTGAGCTCTACGAGGGCTAAGAATGAACTGGTTTTGGTTTTGTTTTTACCAGTTTGGGAAGGGAAAACTGGAAGCAAAGCCTAGGTAATTGGATGGTAGCACTTGACTCATTTCTGAGCTTATGATTACTTTTTATTTATGTATTTAAAAATTTTATTTTAATGGTACATTTTAGATATACATAACATTCATCATAGGGAATTTGTACCTGTACATAATATACCTTGCTGCTTCTTTTTTCCCCGTTCCCCTCCCCTCCCTTCAACCCCTCTCCCCCTCCTTATTTACAAAAGCCTTGTTTCCATTTTTTTCCTTCTATTCTCTTTTTTTCTTCTTGATTACTTTTTAAATGCATAGATATTACAGCTTCTCCTTTGCTCCACCAAACTGGACTTTCCTCATCTTACATCTGAAGGTGAATGAGTTAGGAACGAGTTAGGAAGATGAGTTTTAGCAAATAACTAAGAGCCTCAAAGCTTCTGGCCCACAGCCCTCCAACTCGGCATCTCACCGCCAATCCCTAGTGACTCCCAACTCACTTGGGGCCTCAAAGTGCAAACCCCTTTCACTGTAAACTTCCAGTGCTTTCAGCACTTTCAGTCCTTCAAGTTTCTCTGAGATTATCAGTTCTGTCATATCTTCTCTGCCTTTGCTAGTAGTCTTGATCTCAAGATCACATGTCTAAACTGCCCTCTCGCCAGCACCCCCGGTTCTGTCCTTTAACAACAGCTTCTGAGAAACTGGCCAGAAGTCCAAGGCTGGCACAATGTTCAGTCAGACTCTTGGTCTCCAACTCTGATCTAGATACTAGCAGTGTACAATATAGTTTCAGCTCTGTGTCAAATGGCACATTGAAAATTCCCATTCTCCAGCTTTGGCAGGAACACGAGAGTCATTGACTAGTCCTTTTACACAGCTTCCTTTTCCGCGACAGGCCTGATCAGTTCTCAGGTTCCCTACCCCAGTCTCAGCAAACAATATACCATAAGAGAATGGCGCAGTGAGGAGTTTAACAAATCTTCCCCCAAAAACCACTGACAAATTTACCAAAAACAGGATTTTAGGATCCTGAAAACAGAATAGAAGCATAAAACAAAGTTGAGAAATATTGACACATAAAAAGCTATGAATCTTAGGTGAGAACTCTGGCATTTTAGCTCAGGGTTGCTAAAATTCTTCCCCTCCTTACCTCTGCCCCTTTCCCCTCTCCACATGTGCCCAGCTATGTTTTAGGATGTGGTAAGCCGTAAAAACCAGCAGCTTCTCAAACAGGAACTGAAGGGCTAACTTGATGTTCATCACAGCACAGAAAAATCCCCCAGGAAATTATTACAGGATCAGAAACATTTAGGAATGTTAGCTATTGTGATCCTAGTTGAGGCAAACCACAGATAAACTAGGAATAAACATAAGAGGAAGATCTGAGAAATGAGACAGCCAGAGGCCGTGATATATTCCCACATGGAGGTCTGGAAGGCAGTGAGTTTGTACAAAGCTGAGCACATGTTCGGGAAAGACTTGTGAAAACAATTACCTCCTAGTCACTGGAAGAATATGAGGTCTTGGGCAAGCAGAAAGTAAAAACCAGAAACAGCTAGGAATCAGCCAGAACTGTGAAAGTGGCTCCCCCATTCACATATAGAACTATGAACAAAGGAAGACACCTTAATTGCTCCACATGAGTGACCACATCTTGACAGATTTTTTAAGTAAATGTTTGCAGTACATGTAGCTTACACTCATCTTGGGGAGTAAGTACATGTACATAGTACAGTTTAATTCTGTTTTTCTTCCCCTTTCCCTTCCTTCCCATCTCCCTCCCTCCTCCTCTAAATTCTTTTTCCCATTTTCATTCTTGTTGATATTATTAATCTTATTAATGCTTCTGACACATAATGCTTAGATTCATTTAGGTTGCTAGTTCCTATGCGTACTCTACTTATTTCCTCTTCCCCTTCCCTTCTCCTTTCAATCACCATTTCTTGGACCCCAACTTGACTGGTTATTGAGAGACTACCAAGAAACTCTACATGAGGTCAGGTTTAAAATAAAATAATGAAAAAGAAGAAACCGTATCAAGATCATCAGAGGTCACACACTTTCAAGGATGAGAAACTCCATAAAAATTAGTCCAAACAAGTCACTAACCAACAAACAAACAAACAACACCCAAGGAAGAATTACTGGGGGCTTCTGTAATCTACCATCTAAAACAAATAATTTTCAGAAACAAGAAAAAGCAGTCAAGTGAAACAGTCTCCCGGGGGACTTAGATGTTGGATTTGGCAAATATGTCAAAACCAACTCTTATAAATAGGTTAAAAGAACAACTAAAGGACATCATATATATACATTAAGGGAAAATATTATAACAGCAACTTATCACATAGAGAATATCCATAAAAGATTTTAAAGTGGAGGAAGAAAAAGAAAAAAGGAAGCAATGAAGAAAGGAATTCAGGAATTGAAAAGTATAAAAACTAGAACTTCAGTTTTCGCTTGAACAAGTGAAGAGTCTAGAAGTATTCACTCCCATCCTCATAAGCAGAAGAAAACTAAAATACTAAAAATCAACAACTACTGTTAGATTCATCAGAGAGCTGATGTTGCAGAGAATACTGTTGCCCAAACTCTGGAGAGACAGAAGAACATGGAGAATCACAGCGGACCAAGACCAGGAGGTACAGGATCCAGAAACTGGTAGCAACATTAAAAACTATAATCAGGAAACTGCTAGATTCTGAGTGTAGACTTAGTAAGAACTGCTGGGGAAAGCCAATAGTTTCTCACCATGAAGACACGCGCATGCTCTAGGAAGGGGAAGGAGAACAGTTACCACTCTGAGTCATACCCAGATTGTTCTGCTTTCTGAAACAAAGCCTGCTCCCAAGTAAACTACAGCAGCCCTTCCTTATCCACAGAGAACGTGTTCCAAGACCCCAGTAGATGCCTGAAAACTGCACATTATCCCAAACCCTCTGCAAAAACACCCCAAATACAGTAACAGACCTGATAATGAAGATTGATATAGGAGAAGTATAACTTCCAACCTGCTAGTTGTCAGATGCACTGAGTTCATGTCCCCTGAAATCAAAGAATGAGTTCCAAAGGACACAGGAGATTAAGAGTAGGAAAGGTCAGCTGTCCCTCAGACAAAGGTCTAATACCTAGAATGTGTAAAGAACTCAAAAGAATCAGACACTCCCAAATTTAAAGACCCAGTCCAAAATAGGGATCTGAAATAAATAGACACTTCTCAGGTGAAGAAGTAAAAATGTCAAATACATATATGAAAAAGCATTCAAAATCACTGGTCATTCAAGAGATGCAAATTAAAACAATGCTGAGATTCCATCTCACTCCAGAAAGAACAGCTTTTATCAAGAAATCAACCAATAACAAATGCTGGCAGGGCTGTGGGGGAAAAGAAACCATCCTCCACTGTTGGTGGGAGTGTAGAATGGTGCAACCACTATGGAAATCAGTGTGTACATTCCTCAAAAAACTAAAAATAGAGGTTCCATTTGACCCAGATATTCCCTTTCTTGATATCTTCCTAGAAGAATTAACAACATCATACCACAGCAATATATGCACACCCATGTTTATAGCTGCACAGTTTATAAGAGCTAAATCTTAGAAACAGCCTAAATGCCCATCAACCAATGAATGAATAAAGAAGATGTATTTATACACACACACACACACACACACACACACACACACAATGGAGTACTATTCTTCCATAAAAAAGGATAGGCTTGTGGGCTGAGGATTTAGCTCGGTGGTTAGAGTGCTTGCCCCACAAGCACAAGGCCCGGAGTTCGATCCTCAGCACCACCAAAAAAAAACAAAAAAGGATAGGCTTGAAACATTTCTAGGTAAATGGATGCACCTTGAGAACATACTCTTAAATGAAATAAATCAGATACACATAAGTAAATATCACATTGTTTTTCTGGTGTAAGAAACAGAAAACGTAAATAAGGACCAAACATATAATAGATATTGTGAAATAGAAAGAAAATGTTCAAATGGGAAGGGGAACTAGTGAAGGGGGAAGGGAGAGGTTGGAAGGGAAAAGGAAAACAAAAGAATAAGAGAAAAGATGAAAATATCCTGTTGTACATAAGGATGAGAGGGGGCATTGAAGGGAGAGAGAGGAAAAAGAAAAAAAATCAAGATATATCATGTACAGATTCCCTATGATGAATGCGATCATTAGGTATATCTAAAATGTACCAATAAAATTAAGATGAAATACAAAAAAGAAAAAAGAAAAAAGAGTAGAAAGGTTTACTGAGACATAGCTCCTGAGAGACAGAAGGGTCCCAAAAGTGGGTTGCCACTGAGGCCCTTTGTTGGGGGTAATATATAGCAAAGTCACAATATGGGTACAATGTAAGACAAACTATAATTAACCTATAGGATTACAAGAGTAGCTGCTTAGCTAATATTGATCCAATAGGGAAGGGGGTAACATAGCAAGGCTACACGGAAAGAACAAAGGCATTTTGGGGGATGGATGGGTCCAGATGCTCTGTCACCCACCTGGGTGAGTGATGTCTATCTGAACTTACTGAACGTGGTGGTATTAATTAGAGCATAATTCCAAGTTACTGATTATCCCTTTGGGTGGCATGTAGGTCTGACCATTGCATCTTTATTTTGAGGCCTAGTCTTCTTCAGATGTGCCTAATTTTGATGTATTTATTTTTTCTGCTGACTTCCTTGAGAGCCCAGTCCCTCTCTGACTATACATTAGTTTCTATCTAACTTAGCTGCCTATGATAAGAGGGCTACTAAGCAGCTAATGGACAGGTAGCACATACAGTGTGGATACGCTGGACAGAGGAATTATTCATGACCTGAGCAAGATGAAACAATACAGCATAAGGTTCAGCATGCTACTCAGAATGTTATGCAATTTAAAACTTATGAATTATTTCTTTCTTGAATTTTCCATTTAATATCTTTAGACCACATTTGACTGTGGGTAAGTGAAACTGCAGAAAGTGAAACTTTAGACAAGGAGAAACTATTGCACTTTACTAGAGCCACATCTGACTGGAGGAGGATAATGAACAACTCTGGCCCCCTCTAGCCTTCAAAACACACATACAAGAATTTTTTTTTTTTAACTGGGGGAGAGGAGAAGCTAAGAAACTCTCCTGAAGGTAAGTGTTTATCAACTGTGTCCCAATTTTTTAAAATTAACATATAAGTATAAGATTACAGAATGTTTCCCTTCCCTCAGGCATCACTAAGACATCAACAGGACCCTAGTACAGTAACAGATTACAACTGAGAGAGCTTAAGGATACAAACCCTAGGTGGGTGTTTCTGTGCAGACTCAGAGACAACAGGAAAAACAAAGGCACTAGAGTAAACCGAAATCTCTGGTACCTATACCAACAGGAAACGTGAAACACAGACTCCTAACATAGAAACATAAACCCTCACGCTAAATGTCTCTCCACCTTAGGTTCTAACGTTTGATACTGTACATCCATCATGTCTTGTTTTCAACAAAGAAAAAGTATAAAACATACTAAAAAGACAAGAAAAAGTAATCTGGAAGCATAAAGAAAACATCAGAAAACAACTTAGAGATATGGCACAGATCTTTGAGATTATAAGGTCAAGAATTTAAATAATGATGATTAATAATTTAAAACTTTAAGGAAAAAATTGGAAACATGAAGAATAGATCAGTAATACAAACAGAGATAAACTCTAAGAAAGAATCAGCTAGAAATTCTAGAAATAAAAGCACTCTAAGAAAAATAAAGAATGTCTTTGACAGACTCATCGGTAGGGTGAACATGACGGGAAAGATTCAGTAAGTTGAAACATATTTCAGTAGAAACTTTTCAAACTCAAATGCTAAAAAAAAAATGGAGAAAAAATAGTATATTCAAGAACTGAGAAAATTAGAAGATATATACTTTATGTGCAATGAGAATATGAGGAAAAGAAACAGAGAAAGGAAAGGAAGAAATATTTGAAGTAATAACAACTGAAAAATTTACAGAACTAATGTCGGACACCATTTTATAGATCCAAGATCCAGGAAGTTCAGAGAACTTCAAGAAGGATAAATAAGAGAAGAACAATACCTTTTTTCATTATACTCAAACTGTGAAAAACAAATAAAAACATTGAAAGAAGCCAGAGGGGGAAATCAATAGAAAGAAAAGGATGAGATTATGTTAAACATCTCTTCAGAAACCACACTTGCAAAGACAGACTGAAATAAAATATTTTAAGTATGGAAATAAAAAATTAACAACCTTCAATATTGTGTTTAGCCAAATTATCTTTCAAAAATTAATGAAAAATACCTTTTCCAGATAAACAAAATAAGAGGGATATCTTGAGAGATCTGTATCTCAGACCTGAAAGAACTCTTCAGAGAGAAGGAAAAAAGATAGATACAAAACTCAGATCCATATAAAGAGAGGAAAGCATTAGAGAAGAAATAAGTAACATTTTCTTTTCCTTATTCTCATTGATCAAACAAATACCTGTTTGTTCAAAATAATAATGGCAACAATGAATAGGATGATGATAACACGGATAACTGGAATAAGTAAAAAAAATATTAAAGGAATGGGAGAAAAGAATTGGGAATAATAGTTTGGCACCGCTAATGAAGTGGTAATAATTACTCAAAAGTGTGCTTGGATTAATTGTAAATGTATATGTCAAACTCTGAGGCAACTACTAAAATTTGTTTTGAAAAATATATACATAGTATGTTAATAAGGGACAGAAGGCAGTCCTAAAATGCTCAACCGAAATCATAGAAGGCAGAAAAAGAAGGGAAAATAACAACAACAACAACAAATAGATAAATGCCAAAGATAAAAGATAGTTACAAAAATGGTAGACAATAGCCCAGCTACATTAATAATCACTTCAAGTGTGAATAATCTAAATATATTGATTAAAAGACTATGACTGACAGAATGGATTTTTAAGCAGACAATTATATGTCATCTCCAAGAAACATTTAAAATACAACAACACAGATAAATTATAAATAAAGGGATAAAGAAAGATAAACCATGTTAATGCTAATCAAAACAAAACTGAAATAATTATATTGTTTCATAAAAATCATAGTTCAAAATAAGGTAATTTATCAGTGATAAAGACAGTGATTACACAATGATGCAGGGTTTAATTCTCAAGAAGACACGGTATTCTAAGTGCATGTGCCTAAAAACAAAGTGTTAAAATATGTGAGGCAAGATCAGAAGGAACTAGAAAGAGAAAGAGGTAAGTCCACTCTTCTAACCAGCACATCCCCATCAGTACCTGACAGAATTATCAGGCAGAAAAACAGTAACAATGTAGTTGACCTGAACAGGACCATCAATCAACACAACTTAATTGACATTTATAGTGTACTTCATCCAACAGCAAAATATATATAGTTCTCAAATTCATATGAAACATCCTCCATAAAATTCAGCTTAAAATCTTTAAAATTTAGAAATCATTCAAAATACGCTCCCAAATCATGATGGAATAGAAGTTGATAACAGAAAATAGTTGAAAATTTCAAGATATTTAATGAACACTAAGTAAACAATATGTTCTTAACTAACACATAGGTTAAAGACAACGTTTAAGAGATATTTAAAAGCAGTTAAACAAAATGGAAATGAAAACACAACTTGCCAAAATTTGTAGGCTGCAGCAACAGCAGGCTTAGAGGAAAATTATAACTTTCAATGTGTATATTAAAAAAGAATAAATGTATAAAATCTCATCTGAACTGCCCCTCTAGAAGAGTAAAGAACAGCAACACAAACCTAGAAAAAACAGAAAAAAGAGATCACAAAAGGCAGCACTAAACAAAATTGAAAATAAGCAAATGTTAGAGAAAATTAATGAAATAAAAAACTCATTATTTGAAAAAATCATTATAATACTGTTAGTCAAGAGAAACAAGAAATAAAGGAGAAAGACACAAATTACTAATTTGGAAATGAAAGACAGACCAGCACTACTGATTCCATGCATTTTAAAAGAGAACAGAGAAATATTTTGAACAACCCGATGGCCAAAAATGTACTAATTCAGACCGAATCTATTCCTAGAAATACAAACTCTACTGAAACTCACACAAAAAGAAACAGATCATTTGAAGAGGACTTTATCTCTTCTAAAAATATGATCAACAATTAATAGGCTTCCAAGAAAGAAAGCTTTAGGCCCACATGGTTTCACTGGTGAATTCTTTCAAACATTTAAAGAAATACCAATTCTCTATAAAATCTTTGAAAAAAATTTAAAACCAAAATAAACAATTCCAACTCATACTTTGAGGCCAACATTACCCTAATTCCAAAGCCAGATAAGCATTATAAAAAAGGAAAATTACAAGCCAATATCTCAGCCACATAGATGTAAAAATCCTCAACAAAACATTAGTACATTGAATCAAACATTATGTATAAAAATCTATACACTACAACAAACTGGGATTTTTCCAGATATACAAAGTTGCTTCAGCATTTGAAAACTGATTAACTCAAAATATAACATAGACCTAAATGTAGAGTACAAAACTATTAAACTCTTAGAAAATAACAGAGGAGAAAATTTAGATGATTTCGTTCTTTGAGAATTGTTTATTTAAATCAAATATACCATATTAATAGAATAGAGGGCAAACGCCTTAGTTTCACTATTATTGAGTCTTCAGAGTTCTTTGTGTATTTGGATAACAGTCTTTTATCAGATATATGTTTGCTTGTGGCTCATTTGCCACAAGCCTTTTATCAATAGGCTTGTGGCAAATGAGTTCTTCCAGTTTGTTTTTTATTTTTTTATTCTCTTGACAATATTTTTCACAGAGTAGAAATTTTAGTTTTAATGAAATTCAGATGATCAATTTTTTTCTTTCAGGGATCTTCTTTTGTGTTGTATTTAAAAAGTCATCATAAAACACAAGGTCATCCAGTTTTTCTCCTATGTTATTTTCTAGGAATTTTACAAACACAGCAAAAATGTTCAACATCATTAATTGCTGGGAAAGTACAAATTAAAACAACAATGAGCCATCATTTTACAACCATTAGAATGACCCTGATCAAAAGACAAGTGACAGAGATTTCCAGGAAGATGGTGGAGTGGTAAACAGGAGAGAAATGGCCTCTCCAAAATTTGGTGGCCAGAAGCTGGAATATAGCAATATGAGGAAGAGAAGGAGGGAAGTGGGTTCCCAGGACCCAGCAAGGATCTGAAGTGAGAATTGAACACCCTGGGGAGAGTTAAGAGAGGGACCTCGGAACAGAAGTAGTATGTGGCAGATGGCACTTTCTCCCTGAGCCCCAGCTCACGGTGTAGGAGAGGTAGCTCAAGCCTGCAGACATATGGTGACTACTGGTGGCCCCAAAGGCCTCCACAGAGAGATATACCAGTGAAATGGAGCAGTGGACACAGGGGACTGATGTGGCTGGTGAGTTATTCTGGTGCAGACATCCCCCAGAAGAGGGTAATTGGCCTGTGGCCATCTTGGGCGAGGGAAACTGAGCTTGGAACTCAGAGAAATTGAGGGTAGCTCCACCTAGCAGGTCCTAGTGTCAGAGCAAGGCAGAACCAAGTTCAGGTTAACAAGAGGTCAAGGAGCCAAGTTCAATAGGCAAGGAGCTGAATCCGAGCCAGAAGAAGACACATGATGTGTTCCTGGCTGAACAAATTGGGTTCCAACTGCACAGTCGCTCCAAAGATGGAGTCCGGAGCTGTCTTCCCCAGGAGGGGGTGGAGCCAGCACAGAGCCATGCGGGGAAGCGCTTGACCTGCAAGCTCAAGCCTCGCTCCAAAGATGGAGTCTGGAGCTGTCTTCCCCGGGAGGGGGCAGAGCCAGTGCAGATCCGCACCAGGAAGCACCTGACCTGCAAGCTCAAGCCTCCTGTCCACGATGGAGTCCAGAGCTGTCTTTCCCGAGAGGGGGCAGAGCCAGCGCAGATCCACGCCAGGAAGCACCTGACCTGCAAGCTCAAAAATCGCTCCTGATGCCATTGTTATTAATGATTGTACTACTTTGGCCAAGGTGACAGAATTGTTCTAATCAGTTGTTCCTTGTATGACAAGACTGAGATTGCCTGAGGGTCATAAACAATACTATAGGCTAGTTCCAACGAATCAGGGGCTAGGCCAAATAGAGAGGAACCTCTCATCCCCAATAAAACGGAGAGGTAGGATCTTGCAAAACCTAAAAACCTAAAAGCCAGCTACACCTAGAAAACATCTCTGAGAAGTAGTCATTTCCAAAGGGTTCTCTATACTAGCAATAAAGCTACCTGCCATAAGCAATTTACAAACATCAACCCAGGAGTTAAATGAAAAAAATAAAAAATAGGAAATGACAAGAAACTTAAGCAGATGCAACCCCAGACTTCTAGTTTCTCAAAAGCAAACCCAGGGGGCACTGACGTAGAATGATCCAAAAGCCACCAACTTGGAATCTCAGAAGTGGTAATAGCAGAAGTAACAAAGCAGAAGAATGAGGCTCTAGAAAAAACCAAATCAGAACTAATTTCTCAGAAAACTACAGAGATGGTGACGAGAATGAAGGACATGATTACTGACTCTAGAGCAGATACAGATTAAAAAAAAAAAAAAAAACGAAATTATGCACACCATGAATACTCAACATAGGAAAGAAATGAAAACCATGAACTCTCAACATAGGAAAGAAATGAAACTCATGAAACCAGATTTGAACAGCTATCCAGGAGACTAAAACTTCCATTGAAAGTTTATGGAATAGAATGAACAATGTGAGGACAGACTATCAGCTATAGAAGACAAAGTTGTGGTTAGCAATCATGAAAAGAAAGAGTTCTTAAAAATCAAGGGTGGGGATTTAGCTCAAGTGGGAGAGCTCTTGCCTAGCAAGTGCAAGGTCCTGAGTTCAATCCCTAGCACCTGCACCAAAAAAAAGAATAGCAAGTGGCCAGAAAAAAATCAATCCAACAGCTGCTAGATGAAACAAAGAATAGCATAAGATGGATTGGAATTAATGAAAAAGCAAGGAATAGTGCAAATGACATAAAAAAAAAAACTATTCACAGAAGTAATGCCAGAAAAACTTCTCAAGTATAGAAAAAGAACTTGACATACAGATAAGTGAGGCATATAGAACTCCGATTACTCATGATCAAAAAGAGAAAAAAGAAAAATTTACCCCAAAGCATATAATGGTCAAAATTCCAGAAATGCAACGCAACGACAGAATATTAAAAGCTGTTAGAGAAAAGACACAAATCACCTACAAAGGAAAGCCCATCAAAATCACAGCAGACTGCTCAATACAAATCTTCAAGGCAAGAAGAGCTTGAAGTGAAGTATTTCAAGCTGTGAAAGAAAACTACCTCCAGCCCAGACTGATATGCCCTGCAAAATTATCATTCAAAATTAACTGAGAAGTAAAATACTTCCATGAAAAGAACATCTGAAGAAATTCATAGCCATCAAACTAGCCCTCCAAAATATTTTGAAGGATATTCTAGAAAGAGATAACAAATACTTCAACTCCAGAAACCACCAACAGAATGAATCCATTACGCAAGGCAAATAATTAAACAGAGGGGAGAAAAAGGGAACCAACAACAGGAAAATGACATAACAAGGATAAGTCAATACATATCAGTTATAACCATCAATAAAAATGGTCTCAATTCACTGATCAAAAGAAACAGAGTAGCAGAATGGATCAAGAAGCAAGATTCAACAATATGCTGCATACAAGAAACACATTTAATTCAAAAAGAGATTCATAGACTTGAAGTCGAAAGGTGGACTACAATACCTCATGTGACAGGAACCTGGAAAAAAGGAGGGGTATCTATTCTATTCACAAACACAGTGGATTTCAAGCTAAGACTGATTAACAGAGACAAAGAAGGTCACTAGAGCCTTGTAAAGGGAACAATCCAAGAGGAAGAGATAACAATCATAAATATGTATGCACCGAATACCAGTGCACTCAACTATATAAAACAAATATTAACAGACATGAAAAACCAAATAAGCAGCAATACAATTGTAATGAAGGACCTCATTACCCCACCATCACAAATAGACAGATCAACTAGACAGAAAACCAACAGAGAAATATCAGAACCAAATCAAACTTTTGAACAAATGGACTTAGTAGATGGCTATAGGGTGTTCTATCCCACAAATCACAATACACACTCTTCTCCATTGCACACAGGATGTCCTCCAAAATACACTACATAATAGCTCATAGAACATGCTTAAGTAAATGCAAGGAATTGAAATCATCCCATACATATTTTCAGATGATAATGCAATGAAATTGGAAATAAATAGCAAAATAAACCACAAAAACTTCATAAACATGTGGAAATTAAGTGAAATCTTCCTAAACAACCAATGGATCACAGATGAAATTAAAGAAGAAATTATATTTTCTACAAGTAAACAATAGTGTCAACACAACATACCAAACTTATGAAACAAAATGAAAGCAGTCCAATGAGGGAAATTTATAGCAGTTAACTCCCATATCACAAAAACAGAGTGAGCTCAAATAAACAACATAATTTTGAAACTCAGCCTTCTAGAAAAAGAAGAGCAAGTCAAGCCCAAAGCTCCTACAAGGGAGGAAACTGTAAAGATCAGAGTGGAACTCAATACGACTGAGACTAAGAAAATGATACAAACAACCAATGAACTGAAGAGTTGGTTCTTGGAAAAATTAAATAAAATTAACAAACCCTTAGCCAATTTTATCAAAAAAGGAAAGAAAAGATTCAAATCCATTCAATTAGGAATGAAAAAGGTGAAATCACAACAGATCCTACAGAAACCCAGATCATCAATTCCTATTACAGAATCTTTATTCTAATAAGATGGATACCTTTATTCTAATAAGATGGAAACAAAAAGAAGAAATGGGCAGATTCCTAGATACATATGAATTATCAAAGCTGGATTAAGAAGATAGAAAGATTCTAAAGAGCTAAGTATCAGCCAATGAAATTGAAGATACAATTAAAAATGTACCACAAAGAAGAGCCTAGATCCTGATGGATTCACCACTAAATTCTACAAGAAATTTAGAAAAGATCTAATGTCACTACTTCTTAAACTCTTTAATGAAAATGAAAGGGAAGCAATACTCCTAAATTCATCCCTAGAAACAAGCAGTACCCTGATACCAAAACCAGAGAAGGATCCAACCAAATATGAGAGCTACAGGCCAATCTCATTAACAAACAGAGATGCAAAAATCCTCGATAAGATACTGGCAAACAGAATGCAGTGAATCATCGAAAAGGTAATACATCATGACCAACCCTATGACCAAGTAGGATTCATCCCAGGGATCCAGGGATGGTTCAACATACACAAATCAATAAATGTGATACACCATATTAACAGAGCCAAGGACAAAACCTATATGATTATCTCAATAGATACAGAAAAAGTATTTGGCAAAGTCCAACACCCATTCATGATAAAAAAAAAATCTGCAGAAAATTGGAATAGATGGTTTTTAATCTCAATCTTGTAAAAGCCATCTATGTTAAATTAACAGCCAACATCATAATAAATGGTCAAAAACTGAAAGTGTTCACTCTAAAATCAGGACTAAGACAAGGATGTCCACTATCACCACACTTATTCAATATAGTTCTGGAAACATTACTCAGACCAATTAGACAAGAGAAAGAAATAAAAAGACTAAGAATAGGAAATAAAGAAGTTAAACTATCATTATTTGCCAATGACATGATATCCTACATAGAAGACCCCAAAAACTCCACCAAAACTTCTAGATTTAATAATCGAATTCAGCAGCATAGCGGCATACAAAGTCAACACTCAAAAATAAATAGTATTCCTGTATGCAAATAACAAAATCACTGAGAAAGAAATTAGGGAAAAATTACCTTTCACAATAGCATCCAAAAAAAGAGAAAAAAAACCAAAGTACCTGCATTGAAAGTTACAGTACTCTGAAAAAGGAGATTTAAGAGGACATCAGAAAATGGAAAGATATCCCTTGTTCTTGGGTAAGAAGAACCAATATAGTGAAAATGGCTATACTTCCAAAATTGTTATACAGATTTAATGCAATTCCAATCAAAATACCAACAATGTATCTCACAGAATTAGAGAAAACAATCATAAAATTCATTTGGAACCAGAAGAGACCTAGAATAGCAAAAGTAATTCTATATAACAAATGCAAAGCAAGGGGGTATCACAATCCTTGACCTGATTATATTACAAAGCTATTGTGATAAAAACAGCATGGTATTAGCAAAAGACACAGATGTGAGGATCAATGGAATAGATTAGAAGATGCAGAAACATCTCCAAATATGCTCAGTCACCTTATCTTTGACAAAGGGGCCAGACACTCTCTCTGGAAGAAAGATAGCCTCTTTAATAAATTGTGCTAGAAAAAATGGCTTTCTACATGCCAAAGATTAAAATTAGACCCATATATTTCACCATACCATAAACTAAAATCAAAGTGGATCAAAGATCTAAATATTAAAACACAAACACCAAATCTGTTAGAAGATAGAAGAGGTGGAACTCTTGAAGATATAGGTGTAGGCCAAGATTTTATGAACAAATCCCTGATCACCCAGGAAATACCACAAAGAATCAACAATTGGGATCTCACTTTACTAAAAAGCTTTTACACACTGAAACAGACCACCAACAGAGTGAAGAGACAACCCACAAAGTGGTGGAAAAAAGTTTTGCCAGATATTCCTCTGACAAAGGACTAATATCTGGAATATATAAAGAACTCAAAAAAAATTAGACACTCCCAAATTTAAAGACCCAATTCAAAAATGGGCATCTGAAATAGTAGACACTTCTCAGGTGAAGAAGTAAAAATGTCAAATACATATATGAATAAGTAAATATATGAAAAGTAATCAACATCACCAGTCATTCAAGAGATGCAAATTAAAACAATGCTGAGATTCCAGAAAGAATGGCTATTATCAAGAAATTAGCAAGTAACAAATTCTGATAGGGATGTGGGGAAAAAAGAATCCTTCTCCACTCTTGGTCAGAATGTAGATTGGTCCATGAAATCATGTGGAAATTCCTCAAAAAGCTAAAAGTAGAGGTTCCCTTTGACTCAGCTATTCCTCTTCATGGTATTTTCCCAAAAGAATTAAAAACATCATACCACAGTGATATATGCACACCCATGTTTATACCAGCATAGTATGTAATAGTTAAATCTTGGAAACAGCCCAAATGCCCATCAACCAATGAATGGATAAAGAAGATGTGGGGGTGTTTTTATGTAATGGAGTACTACTCTGCCATAAATAAGGATAAGCTTGAAACATTTCTAGGTAAATGGATGCAACTTGAGGCCATATTCTTAAGTGAAATAAATTGGGCATGCATTTGTAAATACCTCATTGTTTCTCTGGTATGAGAAACTGAAAAGTGTAAATAAGGACCAAAATATATACTATATATTGTGGAAAGGGAAGAAACTGTTCAAGTGGGGAAGGGAACAAGGGAGGGATGAGGGGGAAAGAAAGGGAGGGAAAAGAAAAAAGATTAGAAGAAAAAAATGGAAACAAAGCTTTTGTAAATAAGAAGTGAACAAGGGGTTAAAGGAGGGGAGGGGAATGGGTGGAAAAGTAGAAGCAAGATATATCATGTAATGGTACACATTCTGTCTTAGGTTTTCCAGAGTCAATGGTTTGTAAGAGAGAAGATTTAATACAGGACATTTATAGGTTACAATATTTACCCACAAGCCAAATACAGGAAGTATCGAATGTCTATATAGGTACTGGAGACCTGAGAGATCTAATCAAGGGCTGGGAGCCCACAGCACTATCCCATGTACATCCGTGTCTGCAGATGATGACTGAAGAAATCTTTACTGGAACAGGACATGATGCTCGCAGCAGAGATGACAACCAGACCTCACTCAAAGCAACAGCAGCCATCCTTGAGGACAACAATGCCCTGAACTCCTTCCTTAACAAGAACAGCTGAGTCCCTTTCAGGAGAACCAGCCAGGACAGAGCTTCTCCTGGGAAATAGCCAGCAACTATCTTCTGTTCCTGTTCTCCTTTATGTTGCATCGGCAACAATCCTCAGGTGGATCCTTTACACCCAGAACCACACCAACTCAGTCCAGCTGGGAGTTCTGACTCAAGATGACCACAATAAGTCCACCACACATTCCCTATGATGACTATTATAATGTACAGCTAAAATGTACCACTAAATTTTTTTTTTAAGACAAATGACAAAAGTCTTAGCAAGGGTATGAATAAACTGGAACCCTCTTACATTTCTGATAGGAATAAAAACTGGCATAGTCCCTTTGGAATGAATTTTGGATGTTTTTCAAAAAGCCTAACTTACCATATTACCCAAGCATTCCACCCAAATTGTCTATTCAAGTGAAATGGAAATCTTATATATGTCCACAAATATCTATGTTCAACTGTTCATAGAGACATTATGCAGAATAGATGCAAATTAGAAATATTTTAAATATTCCTGATCTGGAAACTGTCAAAATACAATGTGATGCACACTGTGGAAAATGATTCGGCAATAAAACTGAACAAAGTATTAATATCTGCTATAACATAACTTCAAAAACAGTATGCTAACTGAAAGAACCCAGACACTAAACAAGACACATGTGGGAAAAAAGGTAAATTTGTGGTTACCTGGGGCCAGGAGTGAGATTGGGGACTGACTGAAAATGAACAAGAGCAGTAAGTTGGGTGGTGGAAACAGCTGGATTCTTGTATATTTGTACAATTCGATAAAACTACTAAAAGTGTTGATTTGTGGTACATAAATCACATTTCAATTAATTTCAAGCTTTTAAAGAAAAATAATACAAATTATAAGTGACTGGATAAACATGAATTCATCATTACACACACAAAATTTATTCAGATTCATTCAATATTGCTCTCTCTCCTCCAAACACAGATGGTAGTTCTATCTCATCCTTTATCTCCCCACCTGTATCTATGGTGTATCTCTTCCACCCAATTTGAGATTTCCCACTACCATTTGGTCCTTATTGCTACTATATCTTCATCTTCTATGTACATCTTTTCCCTGGCCTTAAATCAAGCTCATTTTCCATTATTAAGAAAAATTTTAAAAAGATAAATTCCTTTTGCCTGACTGTGAGTCTAATCTATCTCCTCCTCAACTTCCAAAAAATAATTTTAAGGTAGTTTTCAATGGCCGCCTCTATCCCACTATCATTTTGTTTCTTCTGCAATTCGCTGAAATCTTGTTTCTTTGCTCTAAATTCAACTTCTCAAGGGAATCATTTTTCATAAAGTTCACTGATTACCTCAAACCTCCTGTCAAACTTACCTTGTTGGACTCCTCTCATGTACTTGAGCTTGTTTATTATTAGCTACTTGAATTTATCTATCTCTTTAGATTTTACATGCCATATTTTAGGTCCCCCGAGTATTTTCAGTCATTCATCTTTGATTATACTCTTCTATCCTTACAGGTTTTGTTAGTTTCCTTTAGAGTTCTATCCTAGATAACTTTCATGATAATTAAATCATCTCCTTAGATAATATCATGAATTCCTCTAACAATGACCTTACAGTAGATTGATTAAGAGTCCCAATTCTTCCCCATTCCCTATGTTCACACCCTTAGCCATATAATGTTATAAAACTTTGTCCCTCTGTTGCAGCCTGAACATGTGACCTGTTAGTAAATGTGAAAATGTGATGGGTGTAGAAGCTTAAGAGCATTCTGCTGTTACACAGCATCATAACCCACAGTTCTGTGCCAGAAACAGGCAAATGCATGTTTGTTTACTGTCTTTCTTGGAGCGTCACACTGGGGAATAGCCCTCGTTGCACTCCCAACAAACATTTCAAACTAACATACATAAAACTGAGTATATAATCTTTCCAGTCTAACCAAAGTAGAATCCAGGAGTCATCCATTCTTGTTCATTTTCCTTTATCCTTCCTCTTTAATGGGGCAATGTGGCCTAGAAACTGCAAGAAGCTAAGAGTTATGGGGAAGTGTGTGTGTGTGTGTGTGTGTGTGTGTGTGTGTATACCTGTATGTATTTGTCTGAGCATGTGCATGTGTATAATATGATTTGCTTAACAAAAATCTCCACTAGATTTGATCCTAGTATTGCCTACAGTGTGTCTATTCCAAAACATCTTCATTTATACTTTGAGTTTTTGCCCAGAATATACTGTATAGTTCTCAATTTGATAGAATGAAGGATAATTTGCAGTGAAAATATTTATAGAACTCTAATTTTATAAAAATTCTTCAAAAAAATTCTTCACACATATTAGATATAAAATTGAAAGAAATTATTTCCTTGATGCTAAATACTTGTTTCTGTAGTTTAAAAAGTAAAAGAGAGATCAAAGTTTATCAGGCTATATTTCCAAAGACTAGAGTCTGAGGGGATTTGTTTTTTGATAATTTAAAATTTTTTAACCACTGAACATGATTGGAAAAAATTAACCTTAGAAAAGATTAAGAAAACATCTACCAAAGTTTCAATAGGACAAAGATGACAATGACCAAGTATTGTGTTTTTCAAACAATGTAAAACATGTACAGAAAGTCAAGAAAGCAGAGTAAAATGAATTAAAATGCTAGAGAATGATGGAAGAGAGTGATGACCTAACCAAAAGAATGAACAGCCCAGAAGATGATGAAAGATAAGTCAGAGGAAAAGTGAGTCTGAGAAGAAACACCTACAAAATCCTTCTGAAAAAAGTTAAATATCAGTTTTTTGAAAAAGACAAATTCATCTCATTAAAGAGTTTTAGACAAAGAAATAGCATATAAAGTATTAGGGTATGTCTTCCCACATGGTTTTAAAGAGCCAAATGACTTTGTCAAATAAGCCATAAATTTTTTGGAGTTCTTCTTTTTTTTTTCCAAAGAAACTCTCAGGCAATGCTTTGCACATAAAAATATTTTCTTCACAGCAAGTTGGACCTGGATTTGAAGCCTGTTTCTACCAGTTACTACTTGGTTGACCTTGACAACATTCTGGTTCTCTACTCTTTAAATGTTAAAACATTAATTTTCACTGTGTTTATGAGTATAAAATCAGCACTTACACAGTGTCTAGCACATCATACTGCTTAATAAACACAAACTTTTACTACTACTGCTTTTACTTGTATTCATATAATTATTGCCCATCTCCCCAACATAATATATGATTATACATAATCTGTAGTAGATGTCTTTTATTTGTCGTCACCCAGTATGATTTGAACTCCCTCTCCAAACTGTAACAGTTCCAACATTGCAAATCCTGCCTTCTTCCAAAATTCAATATCCAAACTTTGATATCCAAAATTACCCAACCCAAGGCTCTATAGTTATAGCCATGCAGACATGCAGCCTATGTTTTTTTAATCAGATGTACCCATTTCAGACCAAGATTCAGAAGCAAGCTGTAAGTGGAGACAAACTATGGACAAGACATACATTTTAACAGACAACATGATTTTAAAATCAGCATAAAAATCCAAATGTTTTGGGACTGATAGTTGCAATGGGAGAATTTCCAATTCATGGCATGAATAGTCACTGGGTAGGACAGAGGGAGCAGCTCACTTATCTTAGTGGTAATGTTTTGGAAGAGGCTGCTGGAAGCTTATCTCAGCGTATGAAAGACCTACAGTTGTAAAGTACTGGCTCTGCAGTGCCTCTTAATAAAGCCCTTTCTCTACAGCCCTTAGTAAAGCCCTTACAGATGGTTTCTGCTGTCCGTAACTAAGCATCCTAACCAACAGAAGTCCCAACTTGAAACAAAGCTCATGAAAGATTCTAACTTTTTTGACACCTTTGCATGGCAGTAGAGAAGGTTTCACAGATGACCATTTATATGAAAATGCTATTCAAGAATCAAAAAACTTCAGCAAATATAAACAATCCAGATTCACAGGTATGCCACCAAAGAAGCCCCTTGGTATTTCAAGAGATGAAAAATTAGGAATAAAGACAAAGTTCAGGATTCCTATCACAGATCTTCCAGCCCAGCCCCTGCTTTTCACAAAAGGAATTTTGAGCAAATTATGAAAACATTCTTTCACAAGTTCTATTTGAGATGTTAGAGACAAACGTAGCACAGTTCTAGTCTAAATAACAAGTTCTGCACTCCTAGAAAATGTGGCACTCTTTCTCACTTCTGGGATTCTCCCAGAGAACAATAGAATGCAGATTCAGTCCCTAGGGCAGATTTAGCTGAAAAAGTGAGGATTGCACACTGCTGATTGATCGTCACCAGGAGACGGTGCCGCAGAGTCTCGACGATAGCTTCATGCTCCTTGGACTGGCTTGCAGGCACCTCAGCATTTTCTAAAAATCCTTTTTCCTAGATCACCCAAGCAACATTTTTTAAATTCCTTATTTTAATCAACAGAATTAGTCATAAGCACACACCTTTGAAAAACAGTTCTGAATGTGCGATGGCAAATGATAGGTAGAGGGACTAAATCTTGTTAGAATGTTGTTCTCCATTACTATGACACAAATTTTATGACTGGCAAGTCACTAGGAAACATAGGTTGTATTGAGGGAGTTTGCATTAATCAAATGGACAGTAGGAGAAAGATAATATGATTCTAAAAAGACTTTGTCATAAAGATACTCAAGGACATGGTTTAGTAGAAGACATTTCCTCTTTATCCACACAGCCACACTAGAATCTAGGCTGAGAGGTGGAGAGGCTTCATGTAGAACTCAAACAATTGCTAAGTTGCTGGAATACACCATGAGGTACAGTGACATGATCTCTCCTTATAAAACCCTACGAAAGACTTCAACTAGGTGGATTTGCCAGCACACGGTGACATGGAAGACCATCATTCAGCAGAGTTTGAACTAAGTTATTTCAGAAGTATTTAACCTGACCACGTGATTCATTTTTGGTTCAGTTTCTAGTTCCTCTTCTAGTCACTGCAGGCCATGGTAGTTTCAATAATTTCCAATCATGTGTTAGAGAAATCACAATTTAAGCACAGAAGAGCATAGTAAAGATGGAGCATTAAGGATATGGTAGAACTGGGAACTGCACAGTCCTCTTCATGGTCTGCCATGTACAATATTCATCTAGGAAAACTTAAAATTGTGGTGCAGCAGCCATCTACTCTGTGGACTCATTACTACTTTTTGGCATTTTTCCAATGACCCTGGGAGAAATCTTGTGCATTCTCCACCTGTCAGTATACACATGGACTGTCAGATAACATTTTCTTTTGAGAAATAGACCAGTGAACTATAATACTTTAAAATAGAGCTTTGTACCTTCTATACATATTAGTCTCAAAAAGGGCACTATATTCAATTAACTCCCAACATGAGATGCTGAAGTCTAAAGAAATTGACCCTCTGTCTAGAACAAGAAGACATAATCTAATGCGACCTGATTACTGAACTAGGAGATGACTTCTGAAAACCCAAGATAAGAGAAAAGGAGAAGGGAATCATTACACTAGGGCAGAGCGCAGAAGAGGGGCATCAAGCTCCTTATAGAAACACAAAAGTGTAAGTACCTTCATACACTGTACCAACTCCTAAAAAGTGCTTATAAATGTTGGCTGAAACATAACACTGAGATACTAAATCAATCTTTACTAGCTAAGAGAAATAAAAACAAAAAACCAAGCAAAAATATTTTCCTGCCAGCTATATGCTCTACAGACCACTCCATAACTTAGATAGCACACTTTAGGATATTTAAACAGATGGTGACATGAGTCAATTTTCTTTAGATTCATCAAAAGTGAGGTAATAAACTCATTGTCTGTTTATTAGGACAGTACTTACTGTCCTAAGACAAAAGTATGATGAGTCAAACACAACACTTGCTAATTTCTTGCTTGCCAGTAAAAAATCAGTACTATTGTGATAGGGAAAAGCCGCTGGTTATTGAAATGAACCCTAAAACTCGGATGAGAATACTCAATTTCCAGTCTCCAGGGGCTCTTCACCATACTGACTTTGTCCTGCGAAGGAATTGTGTCCTGAGCACACACCTGCCAAGGCAGGCGATGAGCAGTCCCATCACTGTGTTGTTTTAGTTTCACAGTATTCTCAATACAGTAATGACTTCTTATAACTTAGGAAAAGCATTTGATCTCACAAGGGGTTAAGATTCACGCTGGACCAGAGGAGGTAACGAGAATATTGTAAAATCTATCCAGTGTGGACTCTGAGCACTATGTCAATGTCAAAGAACTACCAAAGAGGCTGACTGATTTTCTGTACCAGTTTGTAACAGCTTATGCGAACCCTGCAGTCTGTTCACAGCCGGGGGATGGTGCAGAGAGCCTCCAGGGTCCTAAGAACGCTGGCTGAACAAGTGTCCCTGGGATCTGCCGATGGTTTCTGATCTAGTGTAGAAACTAATTCTGTCGGTCAGGCTCAACTGTAACCACTCTGCAGTTCCTGTAAGCCATAAGTTTCTACCAGCTCCTAATTTCTGAGGGATTTAAACAGGAACACTGCTGAGTCCAGAAATTCCTGTTCACAGAATCCGTAAGACCTTTGCAGAGCTTGGCATCCGAACACAGGCCCTCATAGGCATGCCTCATCTGGGAGATGAAAACTGGAACAATGGAGAGCCAAGCCCGGGAATAATGCATCCCGGTAAGTTTCCCATCCCCTTTCTCTTCCTTTCTGAAGAGACTGCTCTGAGATCACAAAGCCTGGTAAAAGAATGTGCCAGTGCTCACACCTCAAGCTACGCTGTGCTGTTCTGGGGTAGACAAGATCAGGGCTCCTCACAGATCATCTGGGTATCTGCACCCCAGCTTAGGGGTCTTTTCAACAGGAAGGGCCTGCATGCAGCTCTTGGCAGGAGGAGGACAGCCCTTGGGCCACTGGAGCCACTTGACCTGCAGATGTAGAGAGCTGGAAATGCTTAGGAGTCTACACTAACCTGAGTCAGCACAAAGCCTAATACCTCTGGGAACAGGAAAAGCCAACTACCTTGTCTTGATTTATTGGGTGTATTGTATACCAGCATTTCACAAAAGGACCAACACAAGGCTCCCCTCATGGAATTTTGCCTAAGACCTCACTCGTCTTTAGATTCTTCCTTCTTCTCTCCCTGGAACCCCTCCTTTTCTCATTTCCCCTGGACACTTGTGTAATGAGCCACTTGCACACAAAGACCTCACCTTACAATCTAACTGGCGAACCTTACCCAAGATGCAGGATGCAAGAGGCAACTCTGACCTTAAGTGACGTAGCTAACATTCACACATTCAAAGAAAACTGAGACGCAGGCAGCTCTGAGAAGTTAAAAGTGGGTCAGTCCTATCTTGTCCCTTGGTAAAACATGGAAAATTACCTACGATTTGTTCTGTAAGAAGAACAGATAAGCAATACGTGTTTGTTTTTTAAATCCAAAGAACCATACTATTTGGCCTAGAATCCTTTATCGTATATCTCCCCTGTAAATTATCCAGTAAATAAGAAACCTTCCACTTGAAGATAAAACCAAGATAAATGTGTCTCCTTTAGTTTCTAATAAATGGAGCTGAGATGCTTCACAAGATAAATATAAGAGCCAATAAGGCCTTCAGGAAGTACACTTAATTAGCTAGGCTAATAGAGGCGAGGAAGACCATATATAATCCAAACCATTAGATCAGCCAAAAATAACTTATATTTGCTTTATTCAAGCAGGTTCTTCTTCCTATTTGTCTTTCCTTTAGGCAAATAGTCAGGTGTGATTTCTTTTCCTGAGTACATATCAGCTGAGGCCAAGAAGGCCACAAACACATGCAGTAATGAAGGTCTAATGGTACAGTTTGCATACCAAGTACATGAAGTAGATTTGTTTCATGTAGATTATCAACAATTGAATCTAAGTAACTTAAACACTAGAAATGATGACATTTCTCATTAGACCTGACTTTGATTAGAAATATTTCATTACTCCAAGAACAGAGAAGTTACTTAGTAACTCTTGATACCAACTAAATTCCTTCCAGTCAAGAATTGCTAAGAACAAGGACAGAAATTTCCAGAAAGGAGTTCATTTTACTCCACACAAAACAAAATTTTAAAGGTAGTATTAAACTGCAAATGGAAAATCTGACCTATGTATTACATGAGCATAAAATTGTTAGTAATTTTTAAAAGGTTAATGGGAAAATATTTTGCAGTCTTACTGTGGTCAAGTTATTTTATTTATTTATGTGGCATTTTGGCCTACAAGAGAGCACTAAAATTGAAATTAGAATTCTCTATAGTGGATTTTGTTCAGTTAAAGACTGTCACTTTTAAACTCAATTAAAAGAATGAAAAACTGTTCAAAAATTGATTTGGGATGCTTAATTAGTAATAGAAGAGTCTTTGGACAAGTGTAGACTACCAGAAGGACAAACTTAACTGGGTCTTGTTAATTTTGACAAATTTAGACATCAAGATATTGTCATGTTTCATAGTTAGGAAAAAAAACTCAAGACGAACTTCGAAAACCTAAAAAAAATCCTGGAAAAAGATTCAAGGGGAAATTTAAAGAGAGAATTATTACATTAATAAGTCATTTTCTAATTAAAAATAATAAAATAATCATTTGTGTTTTATCTTATAAACTTTTGCCTTGATAGGGCACACTAGTGAATATTAAAGAAAAGAATGCATTTGTAATTAATAGGTAGAATATCATTTTATAAGACTTACATCTTCTTAGGAAGTCTACTACTATGGACCATGGTACAAAGACACTCTTCTTGATGAGGACACAACCACGCAAGCAGAAACACAGTATCAGCTGTAGATATTTTTCAGTTTATCTTCTGCCACTCCAGGATCCCCTACCCCAGAGTGAGAATCATCACCTTAATGGCCCACTACTACCAAGAGGGTTTGGGTACATTTCATTGATATAGTACCTGGATAAAAAATTAATAAACAGGAAAAGTGATACATTAAAAATTGTCATCCCTTCTTATTGGAGTTATACAGAAAGGTATTCAATTCAAAGTCAAGTCACGTGCACCTACTATTTCGTAGGTATTCTTCAAAATATTTGAATGTAAATGCTAAACAAGAGAGAAAAAGTCCCTGCTCTCCCAAAAAGGTATAGAGCCCACTATATTACATTCTACTATCAAATTTGTATATATAGCTTGTATATGGCAGGAACTGATCTATAAAAAATAACATTTCCTTTTATCCTCAAAATGAATGTATCAGGTATATACCATAAACCTTCCCATTCTACAGGTAATAGTTATGATAGCTGGATGGAAACATAAGTCACTCTTCTTCTGATTTTTATTATTAACCACTACTCTATGTTTTTCTCAGAAGAAGAAGCCAAAAATTAACAACAAATGTGCTATTTATAGGCGCCACAAAGAAAAAAGAATACTCTCCTGTCATAGCAAGGATTCAATCACAGATGCAGACAGGGGACACATACCCTTTTCCCTGTCTGAATCCCCTACAGCAGGTAGGCAGGAGGAAGAGATTAACGGAAGTTTTGAGTCCCACAAGGACAGAGTGAAATGTGTCCATTCTTGTTTTCTCTGACCTTGATAAAATTCAGGGTCTCTCTTCACTAAGATAGAAACGTGCACCTGGCCCTGTCTCATACCAAAGAGGCAGGTCAGCAGTCAGCAGCAGCAATGTGTGTTTGCTGCAAAATGGCTGCAGCCTCCCTTCCACCCCGGCCCCGGAGAGAGGCCTCCCGAACCAGAAGTATGACAGAAAGGCAGTTCTGGGATATACAGCCAAGTCGTCCAACTTAGCTAGGTTTGAAAACACAAACCCATTTGCATGCTCTGAAAGGGAATAGTGAGGTAGGGTTGTGCAAAGACAATGAAAACTCTCCAACCTTACAGAATCTGGAATAAAAAGGAAAGGCAAACACTGAAGCAATAATAGCAAGCGCGATAAATGTCCGAAGAGGACTCTGAGGTCATTTCTGGATAAAAAATTAATAAACAGGAAAAGTGATACATTAAAAATTGTCATCCCTTCATATTGGAGTTATACAGAAAGGCATTCGGTTCAAAGTCAAGTCATGTGCACCTACTATTTCGTAGGTATTCTTCAAGGTATTTGAATGTTAGTGCTGGGAAAACACACAGCTAGAATTAGGAGGTCAACAAAGGACTCACTGTCAGTTTAAAAAACTGACAAAAGACTTCAAAAGACATTTTTCCAAAAATGATATACAAGTGGTCAATAAGTCTGAAGTAAGGCCTTTTAAACTAAAACTCAAGAAAAGAGTAGGAATCAGTTGTTTAATGAAGAGGTTGGAGGGAGAAACATGTAGATGTTTTCTAGAGATAGGAGATGTGCAAAGGTCCAAGACAAGAACAGGGCTGGAAATATAGGCTGAAAGTACAGACTTGAAAGGAGGTAGATGTCAATATTATACAAATATATATTATTCTCTGCTCCAATATTATTATTAGATTGCCTCTTCACTATGAAACTTTTGAAGGCAGTAATTCTATCACTATCTCTGTATCACCAAATATTTAATATTTTGATATATAATAGGTATTAAAGAACAGTTAAATAAATGAGCAAAGCAATGAATGAATAGGTCAATCAATTGTTCTTGCCATTAAACTTACTATATATGTACTGTACGTTCCAAGATAACTTTTTCAGCTTGAAATACCAGTACGCTTTCTTTTAAATATAACTTGGTCCAAGAGGCTTCTATTATGGGCCTTTAAAAATTAAAACTCATGAGGAAATATTTGCAAATCATACATTTGATGAAAGATTTTTATCCAGAATATATAAAGAATTCATACACCTCAATAAAAACAACAAAAGTGATGTGATTTTAAAAATTGACAAGAAGATTGAATAGACATTTCTTCAAAGAAGATACTGTATACAAGCAGTCAGTCAGTACAGAAAAAGAGGCCTGACATCATTAATCATTAGAGAAATTAAAATTAGTACCACAGAGATAAATTTAAACCATACCTATTAGGATGGTTATTTTATTTTATATTTTAAAATTTATTTATTTACCAAGAACATGTATTGGTACATTGTAGATATACATAATGATCACATTCATCATAGTTAATCTGTACCTGTACATGGTATGTCTTGGTTTCCCCCTTCCCCATCTCTCCCTTCCACTCTGCCTCCTCTCCTTATTTGCAATAAATAAGAACAAAAGCAGCATAGCTATTTTTAAAAAATAAAGTAACAATCATCCACAAGGTTGTGAAGAAAACGAAACCTTTGTGCACTGTTGTTGGGAATATAAAATGGTGTAGCACTAAAATATTATGGTAGTTCCTTAAAAAATTAAACATAGACTTACTATATTATCCAGGAATACCACTTCTGTGTGTGTACCCAAAGAACTGAAAACAGGATCTCAAATAGATAGCTGTGCACCATGTTCCTAGAGGCATTATTCACGACAGCCTAAAAGTGGAAGCTACAGCTCAAATATCTGTCAGCAGAAGAGTGGGTAAACAAAATGTGGGAGATCCATCTAACTATCTATCTATGAATATTAGCCTAACTTTTAAGAAGGAAAATTCTAACATATGCTATAAGAAAAATGAAATCTGCCTAATGCTAAGTGAAATAAAGGAATACAAAAGGACAAATATTATATAATCCCACTGACATGAGGTGTCTAAAGCAGGCAAGTTCTTGGAGATGTAAATGGAATGCTGAGCTCCGGGGCTTAGAAGAGGGACAATAGTAGTTATGTAACAGGTGCAGAAGTTCAGTTTGGAACAATGAAATGATGCTGGAGATGTTCGCACAGTAATGCAAAAGTACATAATGATACAGCCCATATACTTATTTTACCACAGAAATTGAGATGTGTGTCCTTGAGGGCATTTACTTCAAAAACAAATTAAAAACCATTAAGTGTACATTGTTTTCTCTAAAAATATATTTAATGTAAAGAGGAAAAACAACTGTTAGAGGTAAAAGGAACACATGGAGAAATGTCAAAAAAGCGCACCAGCTGGAATTAAGCAGAAAAGACTTCACTCAGAACGGTCACTGTATGAAGGATGCAAGTCAACACCACTGAAACAAAAGGCAGGAGAGTTTCTTTAAGTGCTGGAAGGAGCTAGTGCAGATGTGCCGGACAACTGGACGACACTGGTGAGGAGGTCGGTCAGTTTTATTAGACCACCGTGTTTGCTAATGGTTGTTTACTGTCACTAGACTCGTTCCCTTCCACAGAAACTGGGAGACGGAAGCGCCGTCTCTATTTTAGAAAGACGCCTCCTAACTCCTTGCGAAAGGCACTCCTGAGTTATAAAACTGGCAAGACACTGGGAAAAGACCTGCCTATCAGAGGAACAGAAATAGAATTTGTAATTGCTACTTTTCTAAAGGACATGCTCTAAGAAAATGAAAGTAAGGAGTCTAGGATCAAGAAGAGGTTTGTCTGCTGCCTAAAGTTCAGTCTACTGCCTGAGCTTAGCTAAGGGAAACCTCAAGGTCATCTTGGTCAGAGTAAAAAGAAAAAAAAAAAAGCGTTCAACCATTCGCTCTCAGAAAAAGCTGATAAGAATGTATTTTAGCAAGAATGAAACTGAATTACAAAAGAAGAGAGAAACAAGAACCAAGGAACCACACTGAATAAAGAAAATGGTAAATGTATTGTTTTTTTTTTTTTTTAATTTTTTTATTATTTTTTACCAAGGTACATTGCATACATAATGATCATAATCAACATGGTTATTTTGTACCTGTACATGATACATCTTGGTTTTCCTCCCTTCCCCCCTTCCCCTCCCCTCCCTTCCATTCACCCACCCCTCCCTATTTACAACCAGTGTAACTACACTTTACCATTTTTCCCCCCTTTCATCTTACTTTTCTTTTAACAAATGTATTGTTAAGTTAAAATGAGCATTGAGTGTGAAAGGAGTTGTCATAAATATTATAATTTGAGAAAATTTACAAATGCAATGGGAATGAAATACATACAACAATAACATGCAAGAAACTGGATTCCGGTTATTAAAGTAGAAGTATTCTGAGATCTTTGTAGGATATATTGATGTATTTTAAAACTTGGTATTTAACTGCAAAAGTGCAAGAAGGAAAATAAATGTTTTCAGATCAATAAAGGAGAAAGGGAACTAAGTAAAGCTCAAATATTTCGATGCCTACAGACAGAGCACAAAGAGAAACCAAACAGAATACAGAAAGCCTCAGAGAAAGGAACAGGGAGAGGAATCCAGGAAAACAGGAATCTTGTAAGGATAACTATCGGGGCAGGGAGACACTGAAAGGGAAAACTAGTCCCCCCCACTCTTATCTATCAGCAAAGGCCTAGCTGGGAGTTTAGACTCCTACCCAGGCCCGGCCATAAGCTGCTCATGAGGCTGCTCGTGCCTCACCCAAGGTGATCCCAGAAAGAAACAAGTAGGGATCTGAGACTTTCATCTGAGTGCCGGAAGTGTGTGTGAGCACACACAGACACACGTGTACACAGGAACCACATGGAAAGTCTGCATGTCTGCCTCCCTCCTGCACTAAGGCGCTCTCCTTCCTGCTCCCCACCCCACCTAGCAGTCTTAGAGGTGGCAGAATGGGAAGACCTCGTGCCGTAATGAGGCCATCTCCTGCTTCAAGCCCGTGCTACCAGCAGCAGTAACGAGGCGCCCCTCCCATCCTAGTCCAGTGGAATCACTGGACACCTGACGAAGAACCTGAATTTCTGCCCCTGCTCAGTAAATAAACCAATATATCCATACTGTGGAACAGTGCCCAGTAATAGAAGGAACAAACTATTGATGCAAGCAACGAGCTGGATGAATCTCAGAGTAGGATGCTCAATGAAAAAAGCCAGTCCACAAGGTCACATGGAAGGCAACTCAAGATAAATACATACACACATACATACATAAGGTTGGCGATGTAGCTCAATGGTAGCGTGCTCCTGGGTTAAGTCCTCAGTACTACCAAAAAAGTCATATAAAATATAATTTCATTTATATAGCATTATGTAAATGACACAGAGAAGATTTTTGTTGGCAGGGGTTGGAGATGTTGAGGGAGATAGGAGTGGGTATGATTATAATGGGGCAGTACAAGGGAGCTTTTGGATCTGAGTCTTTGATTACAGTGGTGGTTGTACACATCTACGTACTTGATAGAATGGCACAGAAGTATACACGCACATCACACCACTGTCAATTTCCTGGCTTCTATGTTGTGCTATAATTGTGTAAGATATAAACATTGAAGAAAACCAGAAAAGAGATACATAGTACCTCTATGTAGTATTTTTTCCAGTTTCTTATTAATCTATAATTATTCCAAAATTAAACACTTCATCCAATGAAAGGCAGGGAAATGCGAGAAAGGGAAGCAAAGAAGAGACAATAAAAGAAAATGCAAGAATGGTGCTGCGACTGCATAGTCATAACAATTAAAATGAATTAATTCCTCTATTAAAAGATTTTCCTATCAAATTCAACAAGATTAAAATTGAACCATCTGCTATTCACACTTAATATACCTAAAATATAAAGATGCAGAGAATTTGAAATATTTTAAAAGAGCAGAATATTAGAATAAGCAAAGTACTCCTTAAAGGCTAAAAAAGTATTTTTAAGATAAAAAAGAATATTTGCCTAATCACAAAAAGAAATTCATTATGGATCTTTGACGATATGTATATATTCTAATTACACAGCTTCAAAACAATGACAAAATATATAGATATACAAGAAGAAACTGGCAAAACAACAATCATAATGATAATTGGTTTAAACCAGCTGTCTTTGAAACCAATGGAAATTTTAAACACCTTTCTCAAAAGATAATAAAGCATACATAGAAAAAATAGTCTTCGGAATTTAGGATACTTGACCAACATAGTAAACCACAGACAGAAAGTGAAGACACGTCAACAGTGTAATTCTAATCTTCGTTTGCTAACAGGCAAATGAACAGCTCAAACCAAGTAAGGAATTCTACTTTTGCCCAGCATGCAGACAACTGGAAAGAACACTGTTCCTAAGACATAGAAACTGGGTGTAGACTAACAGTTACCAGGGCGGCGCCAGCGCAGAGGCGGGGTTAAGAGTTAACAGCACACGTACGTGATGAATCATAGTGGAATGATAAAACATTCTAAGATGGATTTATAGCAATGTCTGCATAACTTTGTAAATTTACCTAAAATCATCAAATTTTGTATTTGAAAAACATAAATTATAAAATGTACAAAATATTTCTTAATAAAATTAATTTTAAAATAAATGTTGCTCTCACTCTGTCAATGAGAAAAATCCAACTAAACTCTAAAGACATATTTTCCTGAACTTTAGAGGGCTACTATTGCCAAGAAGCCAAGTAGCCAGTAGTAAACTGAAAGAAGTAATAGCAACAAAGTACAAACCAAGGCAACTCCTACTTGGGAAGGAAAAAGTAGCTGCAAAAAGTATACACTGATCATCATAAGCAATTGTCAAGCCCCAAAATAATTTCCTCAAGAGATTAGGAATGAAGTCTTAGGATATAGTTCTCAAGGAGACAAAAATTGGTTTTTAGAAGTAGAAAAAATTTACTTTTTATATGTACAGCACATATACATTATATACATACAATATATTAATAGACAAAAAAATCTATAGTTTTTAAAACTTCATGGAGAGGGAGGAAAATTTTTTTTAAAAAGCAGTATCTAAACAGGCTCCATGGAGAGGTGATAATGAACTAATGGTTGAAGGACTCAACTAAGGAATAAACTAGAGCTGGGTGGGGACAAGGGGACAAGGGTCTGGATGGTGCGGGTTAACCAGGAAGACCGCTTCTCATGGTGACTGACACAAGGGAGCAGGAGGCAGAAGGGAACCCTACCCGGTGCTTAGAATCAGACAGGTAATTAGTTCAATTGCAGTCCCAAGTATTTAACAGGAAGTTTTAGAATCTTCTCAGGTTCTCTAGTAGCTTACTGAGAGGTGTGTGATACTACAGAGGTAGAGCTAACTCACAGGAGGCAGGAGGACAGGAGGATCCTCTGATAGCATTTCCAGCCTGAAGTTACTTTGGCTTACACAATAATCATTAGTACTGTGAGCCAGTATTGGATTCAATCAGAAGGTTTATTTTCTAAAGAATGTTAGAGGTTACCATGAACACAGCTGCAGTCACTAAATGGTATCCTTGCAAACGAAGAGGAGCAGAGCAGCTAAGTTTGGTTAATGACTTCATTATTTAGTCAAAAGAGTAATTATGCACTAATGCCAGAGAAGTCATTAAAATATAAGCCAGGTGGAATTATAACATAAAGAAACATTCAGAATAAGAAATTCATGGTAAAATGGAAGAGTGAGTAGAACTAAACAGTTAATAAACGTCTCAAAAGTAGTCCAACTGGAAGGACTTTTTGATGATACTGAACTTCATAGCAGTTAAGTGAAGGTTTGGTCATTAAGCCAGTTGGTAATCGGAGGGTCAAACCACTCCCATCTTCCTGTCTAGCACTTCTCCCAATAAATTGTGCAGCTTCTCAAAGCACAAAAGTTATAATTTTTGCATTATAACAATTAGTAGAAACCTTTTTCCTTATTTATTTTTCAACATTTGTACGGAATTTGTGTCTACAAATTATTCAAACAAGCTAGTTTAAAAGGGAAGAAATTGTTCAAATGGGAAGGGGAACAAAGAATTGGGGAAGGGGAGAGGGAGGGAAGGACAAGAGAAAAAGAAAATAGAAGGAAAAAATGTAAACTAAACTTTTGTAAATAAGCAGGGGAAGAAAGGTTGAAAGGAGGGGAGGAAATAGGAAAAAAGGAGCAGCAAGATATATCATGTTCAGATAAAAACTCCCTATGATGAACGTTATCATTATTATATCTAAAATGTACCACTAAAATAAAAATAATAAAATGATATATCAAATAATATGTAAATCAGTTTTTAAAAAATAAAATAACCTTCCAAATAATAACTGAAAGTTATACATGTTAAACATACTAAGATATCAAGAGCTTTGAAATCATGTCCATAATACTCACCAAAAAACAAACAAAAAACAACTCTAGTCCAATTACCACTGCAAAAACAATTCATGATAAAATGTATTATAATACAGTCTATCTCTTTCAAATTTGAAAAATTTGGAACAATAACTTGTTAAGAATAGTTTAAAATGACTGGAGAAGCCCCTGAATAAAATAATGTATGATTATTCTTCCAAATAATTTACATAGGTTTGAGGAAAATGGAAGTTATTCATTGGACAAAGAAGAAAGTGTATTAAGTGGTATTGATCTTTAAAATATGAACCAAGCAGGGTTGCAGTATCTGTGGATTAGAAACCCAAAGCAGAACCCATAAAATATTTATGCTTAAACTTTGAGGGACCTATGAAAAAGCAAGTAAAGGACATAGATTTCAAATGCATTATTGAGTGGAAATGGGAAGAAGGAAATTTTTTTGTAAGTTGTTCTTGCAGTTGTACTGCTGTTACAGCACTTTGCTGATGATAGAATGTGAAGTAAAAACGGTATATCACAGAAGATGGGACATTTCTATTTTTCATGACCACAGTCATCAATTTATTGAGCTGTGCCCCAAGAAAAGAAAAGTGTGTATCATCACAGTCAGTTCTGAATAAAACCCTCAAGACAGAATCAGAAGGTCCTCTGGGGATAAACGAGCCTCCTGCTTTACAGGTGAGGTCTTCATAGCTCCTTTTATAAATGAAATCCATGGTCCGCTAGTAGCTTAGACCACAGGTCCAAGATGCCACAGATGACATGAAACTCTGTATAACCAAGCGAAGTGACCTGTGGGATTATTCGTGTAGATCAGCAACCTCATGCAGTTTATAGCACTGAGTACTTTTTTTGCCTACAGTGAAAAAATTATCAAGAACTTAAAAAATCGACACTCAAGATTGGACCATAGCTATGCAGCTTATACTACCTGTGAATTTGTTACATATATAATATAAAATTTAGTGCCAAGAAGAGATAATTGCTCACATGAGCACTCGAGCTCCATCAGGATTACTCCTCTTGATGTGTAAATAAAGGATTGCTAATTTAGAAAACTAAATACCGAGTGTTCATGGTTTTCTCCTTTATGGAAAGCCCCATAATGAATTTTTCTAAAATAGAGCTCTACCATCTTCTGTGAACTCCTAGTAATGAATGAATTTCTTTGACTACAAACTACGCTCAAAAACCAAAAGACCTCAATAACTGGAATGTATTGGTCAGAGATTGTGTTCAGCTTTATTAAATTTCTGATGGTTTTAAGTTTGAAAATAGACATCTTTTAGGTACTGGTTTATTATACAGAGTGGTTCAAATGAACACATATTTGTAGTCATACTCTATCAGTTATCATCATGGCATTTCTAGGCAGAGAAACAATCCTAATTCTAGAATCCATGATTACTAACTGTGCCTCTTCCAGTTAAAGTCAAGGGTAGAATCGATTGCCACGGCAAAGGTTTTGGTTATTTGAGCTTTTTCTCTGCTGTTTACTTGAAAATGCTAAAATGTGACAGAAATCAAAGGACAGTACATAAATGTAGAAAAACAATGTAAATTTCCTGAGTGTTTACATGTGCATTCTTATTGTCACAATAACATTATAACAGAAGGAAGTGTGTTACTATACTGAAAACCTAAAACTCAAAAGGTTAAGTCTCCCATGACTCTACTTTTTCTCTTACTGTTCCCATCCACTCTGTCAGTAATTCCTATTCACTCCATTCTCAAAGTGAACTGAGATTCTAACCATTTCTCATTACCCCTGAGAACCAGCATCATCTCTCCCTGGATTAGCTTCCGAATGGCATCCTTGTTCCAAGTCAGTGATTAACTGGGGCAAACATTTAAAAATGTACCCCAGATCTTGTTACTCTGCCTAGGACCCTGCTATGGATCCTAGTTAGTTAGAATCAAGGCTGAATGAAGCCGTCACCACCACAATGCAACCCCACTCGCCCTGGTCTTCTGTATGACTCACACCTCATCTCCTACTGTCTCCTTTTTGCTCACCTTGCTACAGCCACCCTTGTCTGCATCCTGTTCTTTAAACACACAAGGCGTGTTTCTGCTTCAAATCTTTTATCCTCTTCTAGAACACTCTTGCCTCAAATATCCACATAGCTTCCTTCCTTAGCTTGGAATCTGTGCTCAGCTCCCCCACCTTTGTGAGACCTACCCAGACCATCTGGTTACAATTCCAGCTCCACTAACACTCCAGGACCTCCTCCAATCTGAATTACTCTTTGTAAAACTGTAACAGTTATGATTTGTTGTCTGTTCTCAAATCCCACCCCCACTGACTCTCTATTAGGATAGAAGCCCACAAAAAGGGATTTCTGTTATTGATACAGCTAAAATACCTAAAGCAGGTCATGAAACACTTCAGATTCTTGATAAACACCTGCTAAATAAGTAAATGAATGAAATACATATGATGCACTCAATTGCATATTTTTTTTCTTTGTTGTTGCTGTTGTTTGCTTTGCTTTTCTAGCTGAGTTGGAATAGCATGTTATGATATGGGAGCATCTTTATTTGGGATTGTTTCAACACTCAGGGAGCCAAGAAAAAACTAAGGAAATGAAGACTATATAGTTCCTGATAGTGGTCTGTAAACATAGACTGCTCAGATTTCCAATGTGTTCAGTATGGTGCTGAGTTTGGTCATGAATGTGGGCTAATTGTACCCACTGCCATTCCAAACTGACAACAGTGTGGTCCCATTTATTATAACACCTTGAAAAAATAAAGTAAAATAAATATTACCACCAGATTCTATAAAGGACTCAGGGCACTATTCATTCAAATTAACATGGCCACTATACTTTAATTCTCTCTTAATCTCTGTCTCTTGAAAATATTAAAACAAAAATTTCCAGTGAGTTCCCTCTATTGGTTTTCTTTTTTCCTTGATGCTCAATAAGAAAAATGATCATGTGCCTGATGGAAAGATATAATCAACCCAAATCAGCTTTCTTACTGAAATAATGCTTATTATCTGAAGATGGCTTTTACCACTTAGAAAATACAATAAAATCATTTTTAAAGCTGCCAACGGGTAATGCTCCAGATAGTCATTTTAAAATATTCTGTCCTGATGGAAATTATTCTATTCTAGGGCCAACATCTTGATTTAAATAGACACATCATATTAGAAACCTTTATTTGGAAAGGAATCTGTAGGAATAAAATCATTTAAGCATGTCACTTCAATTTAGCCAACTATATAGAAATTTACCCTAGAATTTAAGCTTATCATACAGAAGGTACAGCCTTTGAAACTGTGTGTGTGTGTGTGTGTGTGTGTGTGTCTGTTGCAGGGGAATGAAACCAGGACCTTTGCACTAAACTACATCCTCAGCCATCCTCCCTTCCTCCCTCCCTCCCTCCCTTCCTCCCTCCCTTCCTTCCTTCCTTCCTTCCTTCCTTCCTTCCTTCCTTCCTTCCTTCCTTCCTTCCTTCCTTCCTTCCTTCCTTCCTTCCTTCCTTCCTTCCTTCCTTCCTTCCTTCCTTCCTTCCTTCCTTCCAGACAGGGTCTTGCTGAGTGGCTAAGAAGTCCAGGCTAGGCTCTAACTTGCAATCCTCTTGCCTCAGTACCCCAAGAGTGCTGGGATACAGGTGTGTGCCCCCATATCTAGCTCTGTCTAATGTTAAAATAAGTCAAATTTAGTGCCTAATTAGAAAATATGCCCGACTACTGGAAAAATGAAACTCATTTCCAAGTTTTAGCCAATTTTTTTGTTCCATATTCTTCAAGCAAATAATATTTTCAAATCCTTTAACAAAATAATGTCATTAAAGAAACATGCTGTTGTATTTTATATCTAAATATTCTCCCAAAGCCTCATGCACTTATGGGTGGGGCTTTTAGGAGGTGACTGGATTGTGGGGGCAATATAGCCATTGGTGGATTAGTCCATCGATGAGTTTATATCTAAATGTGCTGTTAGGAAGTGGGGCCGGGTCAGAAGCAGTGGGTCACTTGGGAGTGTGGCCTAGAAGGGTGTGTCTCCCTTGCTACCGCCTCCTTTCTCTCTGCTTCCCAGCTGCCACGAGGTGAGCAACTTGTCCTCTGCCACGCCCCTCTGCCAACCTCCTCCTTCTTTGGAGCTGGCCAGTCCTGTACTGAAACATGAGCCAAAGCAAACTTCTCCTCTTTGAAGATGTGGGTGTTGGGTATTGTATTTTAGCGATGAGGAAAGTAATTAAGGTACATGCAATATAATCTGTCCGTTTTCTTAGTTTTTTGGTCTGTAGTATGAAGAAAATAGGAACTTATCTCAATGATTTTTATAATGATTATAAAAGAATATATGTAAATCATCTTACAAACAGGAAGCACTAAAATAAATGGGCATTCTTGTTCATGTTCTGAAAAGAAATCATACAGATATGACAAAATATTCTGGTAGCCTAAGATTAAAAAGGACATATACCTGAGAAAAGAGATTATAATTTCTGTGGATTGTATTGTTATTTGCTTTTGCAATAACTGTGATTCCTCATCTGGTCAGGAGAATGCCTTCCTAAGACTTCTCCTCATTCCAACTCTCCTAACTCCAAATTACCTAATTGATTAACTTCTAGACCAACCTATCTAGTAGTACAGCTTTTTGATACTATAATCTCCCCTTTCAAAAACTTTGGGCAAGTTCTTGGTAGGTATCAAATACAATAGAGACTTCTGAATCTGATATTTAAAGTTCTCCACACAGCTTGCTTTTTCTGTTCAGTCTCCCCAAAGCATCCACACATATAACAGACTCCAGGCAGTCTGGTGTATTCACCCTTCCAAGAATGCTGTGCACAGGGAGCTTAGAAAGAGCAGAATTGGAATGCAATGGGGGAAGCTGCTCCAGGCACCCCATTTTAGGATGGAGATATATACATTTGGCTACTCTTTACAACTCATTTGCTCCCCACTGTCTACCCTAGAAAGTAATTCCATTTTGTTCTAAGGTCCACATTCCTTCTTCTCTTAGGAAATTTTATAGCCTCCATTAGATATTGGGGTAGACTCAGGTGTCTTAAGCTAAGATGCTCGAAATCAAAGTGATCTCCTTACTGAGAGCAGAGAAAACACAGAGATCTAAGTGAGGTTTTTGGCCCAGATTGAAAGAAGCAACTAAAATCCACCTAGGTGATGTACAGCACCTTTCTGTTCCCAATGTTCACAGAAAGGTGCTGTACATCAGAAAATACCCAACTCTCTCCAGGGGCTGGTGAGCTTACTAATGAGAGCTCAAAGGTCAAAGATACCTAGATTGCAGCCAGGGTGACAAAGCAAGCTTTGTCTTCTTATCTTTCACGATGTGACTTGTGATTATCCCTATTATGAAATATACATTTTGTTATGTAATGTTAGACTGAAATCTACTGCAAAAAGTATTGGATGCTCATTCATCAAAATCTTAGTTGATGCTCACAGCAACATCACTTGCTACCATGGTGATGGTAGCACTCATAAAGTCTCAAAAGTCTGAAAAACTGATCAGCCTTTTGATTATTTGTGTTCCCTGGGAAACCAGGGATATTTTCAGCTGATGAGGAATTTCGTTTTGTCCAGATAACATTCAGCCTGAGCCTTCCAGCCTCTACATGCTTGTCAGGTCTTGCCTTCTGCCTGTAACTTGCCCAGTTAAAATCCTTCCTGGTCTTTTTGATCCACCTCAATGGCATTTCCGGCCTGAAGTTCACCTTCATTCTCCACTACCCCTTGGCAGAAATGTTTTTACCTTCAATTCCTACAGCAGACAACAACACAATCTCATAGTTATTTGTTCTCATATTATAGTCTATTTTATACTTGAGATAATAAAAGAAGGGAGGGTTGGATTTTCCTTTGCAATTTTATTATGTCTCTACTCCTCCTAGTACAAACCCTTGCATACAGGAAGCATTCAATAAACACTGGCTACAAAAATGAATTAAAGTACACATCAGCATCCCAAGTCATTTCTTGGAAGTAGGGCAAATAACAATTGAAGTTAGTCTTGAAGCCTGAGTAAAAGAAAATGGACAAATTAAATGTGGGAATATAAAAGCAAAGTGTTCTCTAGGGAGATTAAATACATGTTGTGGGGCAGGGGAGTCAAAACAGCATGACACCATGGTTGGGAAACTACAATAAATATAGCATAGCTACAGTGCAGCAATATTCGATTATAGTTCAGCAAAGATCAAGTCTGATACGCTCAGAGACTCCGTGAGAACATTTTTCATATAAGGAAATGCCGGGGCTGTGATCTGCCTTATGTGTCTCTCTTAGGTTAAAATGATCTTAAAAAGCAGTTCACTCAAAAGAGCTGCCATTGTGGCTGCAGATACTGTGTTCTTGATTCTTTCAGTTCTCCTCCAAATAGAAAAGCACTGGTAATATTTTCAAACCTCTAGTCAGAAATCTGAACATTTTCTGGAACACTCGGACCACTCCTAAAGCTACCATAAGTCCCATACCAGCCTTCGCCAATATTCAAGTAGTTTTGGGTTTCTAAATATATTTATAAGTCAGTTGTCTAGAACTCAGAACACAATATGGAAAGGCAGCGGTTCACTTCCTCAACTCACGCATGGTCTTCAGATTTTGGGCGCAGTGATTTTTCTCCATCATTCTACACGGCCTCCCATTTTTCTTTCCTTCTTAGTTTTGGCTCGCACTAAACCCCACGCTCATGTTGAATGTCATATCACATGTGCATATCTCTGAAGTATCATTTTATATAAGTAATATTTGGAAGTACTTTCATGACTGAAAATTTATAATACTCAATGTACACAGTCAAAGATTTTGCCATACGATTTGTTGTAAATGTGTAGTTTCTAGAAGGTATATCTAGCCTTTTCCACTTTCACAAATTATTGGCACGATAAAGCCAAAGCCTGGCAGGCCTCATACCTGTGAATGTGACTAAAATTAAGTCAATAGTGGGGGGAAATTATAGTCATTTTTGTATCTGCCTCATCTCCCTCACAGAACTCCCTCACAGAAGTAAAGTGGGGCATGGTTTTCATTTATTGCTCTATGTATCATTGTACTTTAATAACAAAGAACATTTATTTGTGTCCCTACTAGGTACCATACACTCCGCTAAGCATTTTCCACATCTAAACCCTGATGAAGTGAGTATAAACAATGTGATATTCATTTTACATTTTGGTAGATGAAATAAACTCCCCACAGTCAGACAGCTTGTTCCCGGCAGAGCCAGAATTTATACCCAAGCTCACTGACAACAAACACCATTTTTTTTTAATCTTTACATTATACTTACGTCAAAAGACAAAATTACAACAAATTCAACTTAAAGATTCAGTTGAATTTTATGTGCAATTCTAGGATGAGGCAACCCTCCAAGTAGTTAAGCAGATGAAGTTAGTTTTATAGTCTGGAAGTGAAGAAAGCAGGGACAAAGGAAAAAAGTAAACTGCAAAGTTTCTCTTCTTATGGGATTGAAACAGAAAGGACTTCTTTATGGTGCTGACTCAGGTTAACAGGCCTGTTCTGTTGTTTAGGAAAACCAGCCCTTCTCAAAGCTCAGTGGACTGTCTGGCACTTAGCACAAGGGATTCCATTCTGGCTTGGTTTGCTCTGCCGGAGCCTGGTGCAGGAGGCCAGGCTGAAACAACAGCCCCCATAAACCTTGTTCAACACTTCACTCTTCTCTCCTGCTATGGTGGCTTGTGTAATCAATGAATTATTGAACAATGGAAAGACAGCTGATATGCACTAGACAGAATTCCTCATTTCATATGTCAAAAGAAGAATTAGGGAAGCCTAAAACTGCCGTCTTAAACACATGGCGGCCACGTTTCATCCATGTACCCACAACATACAGGTTTAAAGGAGCACTGACTTTTGCTCCATGTCATTAAATTATTTTACTGTTGGTGATTTTTAAGAGAAAAAAAACTACATTAAATTAAACTTTAGAACCAGTTTTCATGAAATATCTTTCCATGTTTTTCTTTCTTGAGTTTTTAAATCAACTTCCCAGCCCTTCATTCTAATCCCTTTTTTGCTTGTAAAGTCTACTTTCAAAATTACATAAAATTATTTTCTTAAAAAACAATGTTTAACTTTCCTTCTGGCAAAGCAACTCATTTTCATTCAAGGAAGAATTAGCCCTTTATGCATTTCATTTGTCAGCCAATTTTGCATTTTTTTAAAATCACTATCACGTGAGATAAATCAGCCATATTTCATAGGCTTAGCATTTGCAAACAATTAGTTTTACAGAAAGAAATATTATCTCAGCACTAGCATTATACACACTTGACAATGCAAACACATTTATCTGCATATTTCTATTCAGATATTCAAGCATATCCTTGTTGGAAGCACAACAGTGTTTTTTATTCACTGTTGTGTCATTATCTCAAATAAGGGTCTTCTTCCTCTAGGGATTCAGGAGCATAGCTATTTGGTAAAAATCTTTACCACACCTTCACCTACTACTGGAACTAATTGTAACTGAATAGACTAATAATTCTACTGAGCCCTGAGTCATAATTATAAAATCCTTCATTTCAATTCAGCTTTTGGACACACTCTTTACTGGCATATTTCCAATAGTTCATATATATGTTTTAATTTTTTTCATTTCCTTCACTATTTAACACAGTTGCATATAGATAATAAGTACTCAGTTGAGGATGGTTTGAGCTGTTGGCAAGTCTATTTCCATTATTGTCCCAATTGCAATTAATTTTAGGAGATCTATTTTTTATCACTAGCATTAGCGTTTTCATTTTTTCCATTCACTTTTCCAAAAATGGTAAGAATGCAATAAATATCAAGTATTTCCATAAATGTTCATATTGCAAAATTGAACTAGGAGCTGTCAAGGCAAGCAGGTAAGTCAGCATTTTAAAATAGCTTAAATTGTATATTCATTAGTTGAGAGATGAAAATCCAAATTTGGCAAATGAAAAAGGGTTTAGATGTATCATTACACTATATAATGGACAAATACATAGGTTGCATAACACATAAAACTTCAGAATATAAGGATTATTGTAGAGCCAAAAATAAGAAAATTTAATTCAAAAATGCTTATAATAGCAATTTGAAAATTTAACAATGCAGGAATAAAGTTTTTCTAATTATCTATTGTTGTGTAATAAAAGACCCCAAAACTTAGTGGCTTAAATATATAACCACCACGCGGTATCTTATTATGTCTTACTGGCCAGCCATTCCGAAAAGTCTCAGACAGAAGATTTAGGTTCAGGGTTCTCTGAGGATGCAGACAGTGGTTGCAGTTGCAACAACAGGGCGCGGGAGGAACTCAAAGCTGACGTCTCGCTGTCTTTGTGCAGTTTCAGGGCTTTGAGGAGCGGGCTTTCCATGTGCCAGTTGGGGCGTCCTTGTGAAAAGGAAGCCTCAAGGCAATCAACCCAGTTGTGTGGCAGCTGAAAGGATTTCAAGTGGGTATTTCAGATGAAAGAAGGCAAAGGCTGCAGTGTGGCCCAGATATGGAAGGAAAAGAGATTCCTTTTATGTCACAAAAAAAACCTAGCCAAGTGAGAAGTCGTGCAGCATCATTACCAGTACTTCCTGTTGGTTATCAGTCACAAACCTGCCCAGAGAGTCGAGGAGGGAAATTAGACTTCACCCCGTGAGGGGTATAGCGAGATCCCACACGAGCGAACGGTATGCTAAATGATACAACTGTGGCTCGCATGCAACCGCATGGAAAGAACTGCACACCTTCCTCGAGGCAAGTTCTAAAAAGAAGGTTCATAGCAATATGAAAAGATGTTCAACATCAGATGCCGATAATAAATTTCAAGTTAAAATAGCTATGAGGTGCCACTATATACCTATTAAAATAATCAAATTCCCAAACTGACAATATTAAATACGGATAAACATGGACAATAAGAACATTCATTGTGGTGGAAATGACAAAAGGCAAAGCCACTTCGAAAGACAGTTTGGCAGCCTCTGACAAAAAGAAACACTATTGCCATAAGATCCAGCAGCTGCTGGGTGTACATGGGAACTCTCTACACTTGTGGCTCAATTTTGCTGTTCAACTAAAACTGCTCTAAATCACAAAGTCGAAAAGAGAGAGAGATTTCACAGATGTTGTGGAATAATAAGAAGGGGACAGCCTACCACTGACCCCAAGATAAATTTATCAGTTTAACAATCTCATTCTCAACTTAGTGAGTTTTTTTGTTGTTGTTTTTGGGGGTTTTGGGGGGGTGTTGAGACAGGGTCTCACTTTCTAATTTAGGCTGGCCTCGAACTCATGGCAATCCTCCTGCCTCTGCCTCCCAAATGCTGGGATTACAGCATGTGACACCACACCTGGTTAATGAGATCTTATTTTAAAGTTGATCTTGAAGAGTCAAACTTTAACCTTAAGAGTTAATCAGAGTCAACAGCCAAAGGAAATTACTGACTTCCTAGGATTAAAGGGATTAATAGGGGAAAAAGCACTCGGAAAATTCACTATAACAAGCATGCAGTAAATATTAGCTAATCTTACCATTATTTGACTGAAATAATGTTATTCCTAATGCAGTTTTCCTCAAGGTAGACTATAATGGAGACGGTCAGAGGTAAAATATCTGGAACTACTGTGTAGTGTTACTATAGTAAAGGACAGGAAATAAATAGCTTAGTAAATAGAGGGAAAAGTAAAATCCAGAGGAACAGTTTCAAGATAGAAGAAAAGCCGTATTTGTGTACAGGAAATTCCAGTCTGCAGAGAGGTGGGAAACGATAATATGTATGAAAATCAGAGGATTATTTTCTGCGTCCTTTCCTGTGGTTAGGAAATGTGTAGTGCACAAGGGAGGCTTGGCCCTGGACTAGCTAGAGGTTTATCCCTACTCAAAGAGGAAACAGGCTAGATGGCCTCAGATGCTCGTAGTGCAGAGTGTGCTTAAGCTACTAGATCAGAATTCAGGCAAGTCCATGCTGGCAAGTTCTTTAAATGATTGTTGATCTCAACAGAAATTGAAAATCACTGTTCTATACAAACATACGCATTTCACATCAGGGAAAAATAAGGTCAAAGAAGCAGAAGTAATTGTCCAAGACCAAGCATTTCTTTTGTGGCATCATCAGGACTAGGCTCCACCCTTCTTTGTTTTTGCTAGACAGAATAAATCCATAAGGTAAAAAGTGAGCTTATATACAGTTATTAAAGGTTAGTCTATAACTACTCAGTCATTTGAACTTACCAGGGAAAATAGAAAGCAAATTTCCAGCTTTTTCAATCCCCTATAGACCACAGGGGGCGAACATTTGACACACATGCCACAGCAGGCTCTTTGTATCATTGAAAGGCATCACTGCTATAGAATATGATACTAATTTAATGGTATTAAAACTTAGAGTTTCTTGGCTTGGAAATACTCTCAAACTCCAGAAACACAAATATCAACAGTTTCCTACCTCATATATCAATAATTCCATTTAAAATATCTGTTATGTATGATGTATGTTTTTGTTTTAAAAAAATACAGTAACAAAAAAAGTCTGCTATGTTATTTATTAAAATTTATTGATTGATTTAGGACCCAATTTTCTAGTTTCTTACTGGTACATTTTTCCTGGAATATGTATCAGTGACTCTCACTGTCTCACCAGTTTTTACTTAAGCTCACTCCCATGAATTACTTTCCAACAGATCAAACACATGTGGGCTTAGCAATGTGCTTTTAATGAAGAATCTTCTTAAATGTGTGAATGTAAAGCTCTCTCATAATACTGTCTCTCGAATTAGAAATTTGGAATATAGTCTTCCATGCACCACAAGCACCCTCTCAAAAGAATCATGAAGAAACACATGGAATGTTAATTTTGAGAGAAGTAAGTAGAAAGACATACAATTTAAGCTCCAAGTAATTGAAGACTTTTAGTATATGAGAACCAAGACATCTATTCACTGCCCTGAAAAGTCAGTCACTAAGAGGGAGTTTTCACATGAGTGTGTGTGTGTTTGAATTAGTGATGAGATAACCAAAATTTGCATCAGCAAAGTTATAGACTCAATTACTTTTTTAAAGAACACAAATATTATGGAATCAATTACTACACCTCACATTGTCAATACATAATGGTCTTTTAATAATAAATTCTTGTTGATTCAACCCTACGATGTGTGAAAATTCTATTACTGAGCCCTTTGGGCTATGCAAACTAATATATCCCTTTAGTGACTAAAAGAATACTTGAAAATAATTACTGATGGTCTTGTTTACAAGACTTGAAGGAGGATGGTTTGACTCTGTGATATAAGCTCTGCATCAAAAATAAAGCAGTTCTAACTGGATGTAGTGGTGCGTGCCTGTAATCCCAGCACTCTGGGAGGCTGAGGCAGGAGGCTTACAAGTTCCAGTCCAGCCAGGGCAACTTGGAGACTTAGCAATATCCTGTCTCAAAATAAACTATTTCAAAAAGAGCTGAGATATAGCTCAGCAGTGAAGGCCTTGGGTTCAATCCTTGGTATCATAAAAAATAAAAAAATAAATGAAGGTGTTATCACTCACTTAGCACTTATTTTTCCTGGAATGAAGATATAGAAGAAGTATGCAAGAGACCTGGAATGATATAGAACCTGAAGGAAAGGGACAAGAGTGAACCAAATACCAAAATCAAGACATGATATCTAGCATCAGAGGATTCTAGAAAGAACACCCAAGAGAACTGCTGGGGTGGAGATGTTGACATTTCTGAGCCAAGCCCAAAACCCTCTTCTAAACATATGTCTAGTCATTAGAATTCTGCTTACCTAACTCTATGCTCTATTAAGTCAAGGACCACATTTAGTTTTGTTCACCACTGTACCCTTAATACTCAGCATAGTGCCTAATTTACTACAGGCACTCAATAAACCTGTGTTAAATTAGTGAATGAATAAAGGAAGGAACAATGATCATCTCCCTTGGATTGAAACTGGTCAACTCAGTTTTTATCTCTTTTGAATAACTTTTTTAAAGTTGTATGAATTTATTTTTTGATCACATTGAATTTGAGTCCACAAAAATTAATCCATTATTGTTCTGAGTTGCTGGTATAGTCTGTTTACATCTATCGTTTTACAGTGGTTTTTGGTCGTGCTGTCTTTTCAAAATTCTTTGTGTCGATTATACTTGAAGTCTCTCTTTTATCTCATTTCTGATAATCTTCAAAGCACACAGCTTTTCTTAAATCTAAATTTTTAAATTTTATTTTATTGGTAATTTTAGATATACATAGTGATAACAGTCATCATAGGGGATTTGTACCAATACACAACATACCTTGCAGCTTTTTTTCCCATTTCCCCTCCCCTCCCTTCAACCCCTCTTCCCTCCCTGTTTACAAAAGTTTCCATTTTTTCCTTCTAGTCTTTTTTCTCTTGTCCCTCCATTCCTTTCCCCTTCCTTTGTTCCCCTTCCTATTTGAACGAGTTCTTTGAATAATTTAAAAGTGTGCTGTTAGGAAAATTATAAAGACTGTAGCAAGAAGTAATAGAGTAAAAGTCATGATTTAAAGAGAAGCAATGAAATTCAGCTGAGTCAAGTTGGATGATCGTGTTGAATAAACAAGAACAGAAACCAAGAAGAATCCAGGGGAAAAAAGCAGCGAAGCCACAAACAAGCAGATGGTATCCAGGAGCACAACAGAGAGAGGAGGCAGAGCTATCTGGTAGAGATGCACTTATCTCCTCGCGGCCGCTGTCCACAAATTCTGGGCATCAAGAATTGCCCAGAAGATGCCAATAAAACCTCATCCTTCAGGGGGTGAGGAAGGCCCGGGGCTAAGGAATAACATGAAGGTGCAGGAGACCCTCACCCTATTGTGGGACTAGCTCCACGATCCCTGCAGGATCAGGCTAAAGGTCACCTCCACCCAAGGCCACGCGTCACTCATTGCTCTTCTCCAGACAACATGTCCTCAAATTCACCCACACAAGGGACCCCGCCTCAGACTCTGCTTCTGGGGATCCAGCCTCAGACATCTGCTAAGTTCCGGAGCCAACACTAGCCATTAGCTCACAGTGGTAAACAGCTCTTCACCAGGAACTTCCAAGGTTGAGAGTAGGCAAGAGATAGACATCGAACACAAGGACTTAACCAAAGAAGTATTTCATTATCGTTGCTACCATTTCAGTGAAGGAAAACGACATCAATGAAAGGTAGCAGCTGGAAAACTATAAAATTCAGAGTCAGCTACAAGGTTCCAGATGGATGATTTAAAATTAGATATTTACCACAGAAAATGTTAGATAATCACAATTGAGGAAGAGTGTATGTTCTTCTTCTTGTGGGTAAAGTTTCTTGACGATAACTCCAGCCTCCTACATCAAATTCAGAATGTCGTTACTTTCCTTCATAGCACAGTCTTTCCTACTTTTCTGTAAATATATAGTGAGAGATTCATAAAAATTCTATCCATGGAATTATTTATGTGTAGGAATGTAATAAAAAATACATAGAAGCAAGAGCTCGTGTATGTACCCCAGGAAAGGATGTGTGTGATGCTAAAAGCACGCATTTTCAGTACTTCTACAAATTCAGTGACTTCTGTATAACTTTTATACCCACAAAAAGTTTAAAGAATTAAGAGAATCACTGTGAAATCCAAATCAAAGGATGTAAAGTTGTGTCAGTGCGCAGAAGAAGCAAGAGTTTTCTAGCTAACTGGATAAGCAATCACGACAACTGAGAAAGTATCTCTCTATTACCTACGAGTTCTTTTTAATTAGGTGAGAGAAAGCAGCTTGGCTGCCTTTCCAGAATCAGCCTTAGATATATGTGAGCCCAAGGAGTTTACAGGAGAAAATTAAATACAGACGCATGTGAAAGTAGCTGGAGTGAAGGGGCAACACTGAAAGCAATTGCAGTGGGATTTTCATAATGTCTTTGAGCAGAATGGCATCCTCTTCACTATGCATTTTTAGTAGACACATTTTACTGTCTATATCTCTGAGATTCCTATTCTGAAAATGGTCTGCATGTGGAACCCGTCCCTGAGGAGTGACTATTACTGATTTCCTTTAGCAGAAAATTTTCCCAGAAACAGCATTGGGATTATGCCCAAGAGGAAGATTTTAAGCTACCGCTAACGTTTATCATGGCACATCACACTCTGAGTAGAAATTGTAAAGGCTTTTAAAGCACAGAGGTAGCAGTAATTGCATCCAGTTCTGCAAACTGGAATGCCAGGGTCTCTTTTCCTTTAGACACCCAAATGAACTAAGTGCAAGCTTCCCTTTCTAGAAGAGTTACAAGAAAAATGACCTGTGCAGTGATAACACTAATTAGTATAGCATCATGGGCTCTTGATATAAACAGATTTGAGGTTAAATCTGGATTCTCCCACACACTAGTTGAGTAAAATTGGGGAAGTTGCTTCATTTCTCTGCATCTCAGTTTCATCATTTATAATGTGGGTATAATAGCAGGATCTACTTGTAGGATGGTAGTGATGATTAAGTGTGATCTTTAATTGATAGCACTTCGCAGAGTGCTCATCATGTAAGAGGTGTTCATCATGTAAGAGTGTGGTTTATTCCACAGTTATTCAATAAATTTTTATTTAGCATCTACAACATGCCACATATTACACAATTTCTCCACCTATGGACTCAACTTCTTAGTAGAACACTCTGTAGAGATGACAGTGGGGATGATAAAGATGCAAAGATGTTGATGAGGCGGTGATGATGTCAAAAACAGCACAAATAAAAAGTTACTATGGGGGTTGGGGATTTAGCTCAGTGATTAGAGTGCTTGCCTTGCAAGCACAAGGGCCTGAGTTCGATCCCCAGCACCACAAAAAAAAAACAAAA
>QZML01001157.1:507014-517355 GCA_016801275.1 Hystrix brachyura
TCGGAAATATTTGCTTTTAAATGTCTCTATCTTCTATCTGTGGACTACTGTCATCTTATGACATTTAATATCTGGTTGTAAAAACTGATGCATAAGCTTTACTAGACAGATTGGCATATATATATATATATATATATGCAATTTCAGGTTCCCATCTAAGTTCATTACAGAATTCTGTGGTCTGGCCAACAGCTGATTTAAAGGACGTAACTAAAAGACTGAATCTTTCAGACTGCCCTATCCTGACTGTATACTCCTTCATGCATCACAAATCTGGAAACCCTGCTTCACCCCATTAGGAGGACCATTTAACATAGGACCCTAAATTGGACTTGGCCAGAAAACTCTCTTGATGCTCTATAATTATGCCACATTCATAGGTCAGAGTAACCTTGAATAGGCATCCTTTCCCAGAAATAAAATACTGACATTTTGCTATTTAAAGTCTGTCCTTGTTTCATTATAATTTACCAGCACTGAGCTATACTTTCGTCACCCTAACCGGGATTCCTGAAGCTTGCAGGATCACAGTAACACGTGAAGGAAAAAATAGTTTTCTAAACAGTAAGCCCTGCATTCTGTAGTGAAAGATAACGTACAGATGTTTTGTCACAAGAAGTAGGCTAAATAGCTTCTGTTCCCAACAGGAAGGAGAGAAGACTAAAGCTAGCACTTATTGTTATTTGCTAAAGCAGCACGTCCTAATTTCATGACATCATGTACATTTACTTTACTCTAGCCCAATGCCATTAACTCCACCATTTTTTAAAAGAAAAATTATCCATGAGAGTTTTAAGTGAGGCGCTTTATAAACATCGACTTCTATTGTCATAAACACACCTAGCCCACTGTTTTTGCACAACCAGCTCCCAAGACAGCCCTAGTTCTGCCGTTCGCCTTCAGGGATCATGGACGAAACAGAGGATGGAACTCTTCCCAGGGGCATTTTCTAAATTCACAAAATGATCCATGAATTTGGATTCTTATTTCTAACAGTCAGACAAGCCCTGGTGATCCTGGGAAAGAGCTGCAGCTAAAGAGATGGGGAAGTTGGCAGGAAAGGAGACTTTTTCCAAGAGAAAATAACCTGCCTGCGTTCCTTGGAGAACACTGAAGAGAAAACCAGAGAAACGTTGCTGATTAGACTGACTCTCCATCTAAACTCTTGACAGGAAGTGGAGAAGAGAGAAAATTTGGGGGATAACTTTATAAAACAGATATTTGCAGTAATTACCTCTTGAGAATGTATTAGCTTATATTGTTTTTAACTTCGGAAGGCCAATATCCCAGCTAAATATCTAAGATTTTTTAGGAATCAGAAAAAGTGAATAGCCTCAAGGAATCCATACCTAAGAAATGTTTGTATAACAGAAAAGCAATATTTGATGTTTATACCATGTCAGTCAGCACATCTAAGTGGTTTCCTAACATCATAAAGCATGTACTTTAATGAAATTTAAAAAGAAAAGTAGTTCCATTAAAAGTTCCTGAATTAAATGTAAGTACAAATATCATTTGGAGAGTTAGCGAATTCATATCTTAGCAGCAGTAATTAAAGATACAAGGTAAAAATTAAAACAAGGCATGACTAGCTGTGGGCACATGGCTTGAATGGTCTGTGGGAATTACTGAACATCCTTGGGGCTCGGTTATGACTTGGTAGTAAGGGACAATGACACAGCACCTGATGTGCCAAAGCATCTTGAGCGAGGGCAAAGAGAAGCCTGCTTTCCAAAAGTATATTTTATTCTGAGGCTCAAAAGTCTTCTGGGTTGCTCTACTGTTGGCTTTTGCTTCTGAGGGATTTAGAAAACAAATAAGGAAAACAAAATTTTACTCTGACACAACCAATAGTTCTATTGTCCAAAAGAGGCATAACATAAGCCACAAGGGCTATTTTAAGTTTCGTAGTAGCCACATTAAAAAAAAATTGGAAGAAGCAAATAAAATAAATCTCAATATGCTATATTTATTCTAACATATTCAAAGTATTGAACACGTAATCATATAAAAGGAATTATTAATGACATATTTTACATTTTTATGCCAAGTCATTGAAGCTCTGTGAACATCTGTATTTGTTCCAGCCACATTTCGAGCACTCCGTGGCTCAGGTAACTACTGGCTATCATAGTGAGCATACAGATGTAGACCATTTCCACCATCTCAGAAAGATCTATTAAACTGTGGTGACCTAAGAAGTTGGGAACTTAAAAATAAGAAAATACAGTAATTGTACTTACTTTGAGACAGCTGCCATCGACTCTAAGATACCATTAGCGCTTTCTATTGGCCCTACTTCTGGGCCTAATGATTCTGTCAATTTAAAGAAACTCAAACTTTCCATTTACAACACATACATCAAGAACATAAGTCCAAGCATTTGAAACTGCTGATCCCCAAGTAAGTCCCTTCAGCTTCGTAGAGCATCTTAGGGAACTGCCATAGAAATCTGCTTGAACAATGCTGACTGACCTTAAAAGAAAGAGCCTCTTTAAAAAGGAACACATACACAGCATTTTGCGTTTCAGTGTTACCTCCATTGTACCTTCAGAGGGACACAGAAACTCTTAGTTTGAACTTGGCTTTCTCTTTCCTTCCCTGCTTATCAGTGTTTTCCCTGGCTGGCAAGGCACAGAGCCCAGGAGAAGTTATCTCCTGGAGCTCATCCAGTTCTCCGGGAACACAATTCCTCTTACTCGGGAGTTCAAGGTCAAACACAACAGCCTCTTTCCTCCCCTTCCTTAAGTGAATTTGCCAAAATAAATGGCTCTTTCCCAAGATGTATTTTGCAGTAAGAAAATGTTTGGTTAAACCATTTAATTAACTCACAGATTTATTGATGTGATGCCACTGTAGATATCTAGATTTGAATTCAAATGTATACATGTAGCAAGAAACACAAACCTCTATATAAAGAGCACCAGCTAGCACACCTGCTGTCCCACTTGACGACCACATGGCGCCTCAGAGAGCAGCTGGTCTCATTGCCCTCCACATCGGAGTGTCTCTTTGCCCTGAGTAACAGCTGGTCTTTAAAATAAAATATTTTCAAGCACACGGCCTCTAAACTCTGCTGTGCATTTTATTGCTTATTAGGGGTATTTTGACTATATATATAATATATGTATATTATATATATACACACATACACATGCACACACACATATATGTGTGTGTGTGTGTGCGTGTGTGTGTGTGTGTGTATATATATATATATATGATTTTGGCCTTAAGACTTGATTATACAACCCACTCTGAGTGAGATGCCCCTGTAAGTGGCAGATTTTGTATGGTTGGTTTATCCAAGACAACTTCTTAAAGCTGACACTGCAGGAGAGAAGATAAAGCCATATGCACAAGCAACTCTAAAATCAGGCAGAAAATCACAACATTGGTTAGAGACTTTAAAGCCCAAATAAAGAGAAAAGCAATTTCTGCTAGTTTAAGGGAAGAGACCGTAGAAGACTTCTTAGAGGAGGTGGCATTTGCAACAGGACTTCCAGGAGGAAGATTTCAAAGAAAAGGGATGGAATGGAGCAACTTTATACTCAGAAGGAGATCACACAAATAAATGCATGAGAACGAGAAATTAGAACATGCTGAATAAATAGACGGTATTCCAGTTCATCCATGCAAGAAGTATTTTTTTTTAAAGTAAGTATATGTGGAGATAAAGTTTTGGTCCCAATCCCCCAAAAAATCTTAATTTTGGTAAAATAGGTATGATTATAGGCCAAATATACATAATGGCACAAACAATATAGATTTGTGGTTCATTTATGTGACATCGCATGTAGAAATTCCTAGTTACGTTGGGTGCCTCTCCTCCTCCACATTGTGATTCAGGGGCCCAGGCTTCCACTATCCTTTGGCTCTACTGACTCCAGGGCATGAGTGAGCACATAAGCATAGCCTGGTTTGTACCTTGGTGAGCTACAAATGGCTACTACATTTCCAAAGGATTATAAAATACAATTTTAAAAAAGAAAGCAATTTGTTTTGACAAAGACCATTCACAAAGCCTAAAATATTCACCATCTGGCCCTTTCTAGAAAGCTTGGCAGCTCCTGCTTTACAGCCTCATTGTCTGCTGTATCCAACAGACACAAGGAAAATAGTGTGGTGGGAGTCTCACCCCTTCTTACAAGCCTTGCCCCAAAACAGTACCTCACTTCCACTTCCCTTTTATTGGCCAGACTCAGCTACATGGCCACAGCTAACTTTAGAAGGCTAATTGTCCAGCTGTGTTTCTAGGAGGAAAAAGAAGTAAGTTTTTAGTAAATAGCTGTTCATCTCTGAACACCTCCTAAGAGCTTTAGATCATCTTCAAAAGACAATGAGGAGCACAGCATGGAGGGATCATGACTTGACAGAGTTGCTCCAGAGCGCATCCTCGCTGCAGTGCTGATAAGCAGCCAGCAGGAAGCAGAACTCGGGCAGTCTCTACTTACAGAGGCACTAACACAGACTTAAGTGCACCTGGCAAATGGCCCAGGCCAATTTTTAAAAAGTCACCTCTTGGTCATTTAAACTTCAGCACAAGTCAATTAGCATAGGGATTCTTACTCTCCGGAGAGAACAGGCTGTAGAGAACCATCAGGAGCTGTGAGGATTTATAAGAGTGGATTCTCCATGATATAGTATAAGAAAAAGATCAGCAGCACAGTATAGATTCAAAACTAAATTACTCCCCGTGTAGGAGGACAGAGCTGATGCCAGTAGAAACAAGGACGCCTTCAGAGAATTGACAGCTTAGACCTAGACTCAGTATCTCTTCAAGCTGCTCTGCAATGAACACAAGCTCCGAAAGCAGAACAGTCTGAATTCTCATTTCTACTGTGATACTAGCTGTGCGGCCTTAGGAAACTCTCTTCGTATCTCTCTTTTCAGTTTTATCATCAGCAGAAGTTTAAAGAAAAAAACTGTCTTACAGCTCACTTTCAGGATTCATTATAATAAACATAAAACAGCTGATCCAGTGCCTGGAACAAATAAGCCCTCAATAAATTTTAACTGCTATCGTTACTATCGTCATTACTGTGCCCATTTAAAGCCTCTTTTGCACAATGACAAACTTATTTGAATCCTAAAATGGCTCACCAATAACACATCATTTACAAACACACTAAAATATATGGTTATAACTTGTTCTTTCATTTCAAATTTATGAATAGGCAGAAGTTTAAAAGTCAATTTCCTTAATTAAAAGGTATCTAATGTTCAATTCACAAACAAGCCTTTTTAACCAGTTCATTACTCATGCAACTTAGTGGGTTTTCAAAGCATTCTTCACTTTTACATACTTAGAATTTAACAGTTGCTAGCTGTGTGCTGCAGGTAGAGTCATTTTCCAGGAACTATCTGCATTAGTCACATGAGTAAATCATTATTAAGTAAAGACAAGAAATAAAGAAAGATGATATAAAACAATGTACTCTGTGACCTTCATCTGAGGCTTTTCCTGAATGACAAAAATCAAAGGATTAGCTTATTTTCAAAGTGTCTATTATTAACTTCATAACTGAGGCCTACAATAAGCAGGCAGTGAAGACTTGTTGCTGTTTAATAGTTAAAAATGGACGTGGCCCTGTGCTTTGTAATTGTTTTCAGTACTGGGGAGTGAATCCAGTACCTTTACACTGAGCTACATTTCCAGTTCTTTTTTTAAATTATTATTCTTTTTGAGACATGGGTCTCATCTCACTAGCGCATTTGGGTCTGATCAGTGCATTTGGATCCATCAGAAGCAGGCAGGCCTGAGGTGAGAATTTAAAAGCAAAGCTTTCTCTTAAATACCATCCCAGGAAGAACCAGGCAGGAGATCAGGAAGGAAGATGGCAGGGGAGAAAGCAAATTCAGCAGGTTCTAATGAGCAGGTCACTACTGTAAGAAGCTAGGGCCCTGTCCTGCTGGGATTCTGGGGAAGAGTCTAGGGTGTGCTTCGGGGTTGTTCCTCCTAAAGGGGTCTTAGGTATTTACCCATCAATAACTATTATTTGCTATAGTTGAGGGGTACCCATGTGGGTGTTAATACCCTGGCACTCCAGCCAAAATCATTATGGCCAGAGAAAGCTTCCCGGGGCTGCCAAAGAGGTATAGCTGGGGGACTGTTGAAATACTCAAGGTAGAAAGCCTGAATGTTAACATTTAAAGAAAAAATAAGCCAAATGTTATTATCATCAGTGATGTTTTATCCAAGAAGAAACATTTTCCTTTTACCCTCAAACATACCAGTAATTCATCTTGCCTGTTGTATTTGGGTTCTCCAGAGAAACAGAATGAAAAGGATGTATATAAAAATAAAGGAATTTTTTATAAAGAAGTGGATAATACAATTATAAAGGCTGACAAGTCCCAAAATCTGCAGGATGAGTTGACAAGCTGGAGACTCAAGAGGGCCAATGGTATAGTTCTAGTCACAAGGTCAGCAAGCCCAAGACACAGGGAGAACAAATATTATATGGTTGGATTTTGAAGGCAGGGAAAAAGCTGATGTTTATAATCTCCAGCCATCTAGGGAGGCTGAGGCAGGAGGATCACAAGTTCAAGTCCAGCTTGAGCAATTTTGTGACTTAGCAAAAGCCTGTCTCAAAATAAAAAATGGGCTGGGGATGGAGCGCAGTGTAAAAGCCCTAAGTTCACAGCAGATGTTCCAAAGCCACCAGGAAAAAAATTTTCTCTCTTACTTGGAGGAGGGTCAGCCCTTTTGTTTCACTTAAGTCTTCAACTTGTTGGATGAGGTCCACCCAAATTAGAGAGGGCAATCTACTCCGCTTATTGACTTAAATGTCCATCTCATCCCAAAACACCCCCACCTCAAAACACCCAGAATGGTTGGCCAAATATTAAAAACTGATACGTAAGATTAAACTCGTTTTAGTGAATGCAGCCATTGGCGTATTTCAGACTGAGAGCTCAAAATATTTAAATTGCTAGCTTCATGCTCTCACAGCAGAAAAACAGAAACCAGAGGAAACAACTACAAGAGAGAATGTACAAACTAGTCTCCACTAAGGAAACACGGTATAAAAAAAGATCTTTTTATGCTGTCTTTTGCTACATTTTGTGCTCAAATCTTTGTTGTCACATACTCACCCTAGCTGGTCTTGGGGTCACGTGTCACAAATGTACAGCAAAAGATGCTTATTTTGAGAAGCGTTAAGTGGACCACAGCAGGAAGAAGGTCAAGGTGTACACATTCTTTCCTTATGATATGGAAGCAAGCTTTCCATAATGAAGCTAGAAAAGCACAGGCTAACCACCTGCTTTGTACAGAACGCATCTTAGAATCAGTGACCTGAATTGCTTTGAAATTCAAGTTCTCAAAAGCATGTAACAAGATACTTCCATATCCATTTAATGGCTGTTTTTATTATTTGTAATCAACACAGTTTTATCTTTCTAAACATCAGTTCTTCCACCATAGTTATCCTGATGCCCCTTGTTAAGCCCAAAAGACCAGAGGAATCATACTCCTTACTATCACGGCCCACGATCATACTGAAAGTCAAAACAAGCAGGTGGTTGGTTCTCCACTCTGGGCAGATGCAGGAACCACATCATTGTATGAAAAACCTCCCCCAGTTAAACGTGATAGTTATGGAGAACAGCATTTGTGGTTATGTGTTTTAATATTGAAAATTAGTCTAATTGGGGATAAATAATACTTTTACTCAAAAATGATCTATGGTGTTTTGGGCAGATGGATTTGAAATTGGGGGGGGTGTTAAAATTAGTAGTAGTAGTAGTAGTAGTAGTAGTAGTAGTAGTAGTAGTAGTAGTAGTAGTAGTAGTAGTAGTAGTAGTAGTAGTAGTAGTAGTAGTAGTAGTAGTAGTGGTATTACTGAGTCTCATATAACAAGAAGAAATTACCCAGGAATTCTTTTAGGCCTGGGAATGTAAGAGAAAATAAAACAGATAAAAATCTAAAAATTCATGCCCTCATAAAATTTATGTCAGGGTTGCTTGTAGGGGAGGAAGAAAGTCACAATTTAAGTGCCTGGGGAAAGGTAAAACAGATAAAAATCCATGCCCTCATAAAATTTATGTCAGGGTTGCTTGTAGGAGAGGAAGAAAGTCACAATTTAAGTGCCTGGGGAAAGGTAAAACATGGAGGTGCACTGGTCTGCTTTTCTGTCACTGGTAAAAAACCCCTGACACCTACAATTTAAGGAGGAGAGGTTTAATCTGGCTTGTGGTTTCTGAGGTCTCAGTCCACGGTTGCCTGGCTCCAGTGTAGGAATATCATGGCAGAAGAGTGCGATAAACCAAAGCTGCTCTTTTCACTGCAGCTGGGAAACACAACACAAGGGAAGAGGGTCAGTGGGAAATATACCCTACAGAGGCATGGGCCCTACCTCCTAATAGTATGTTCAGTTATGGATATCAGTGGGTTATAGCGCTTTCATAATCCAATCACCACTCCAGAAATCTCTTAATCCAGTCAAGCTGACAATTAAGAGGGGAACAGAAGACTTACCATTTTAAATAAAATAGCTAGGGGAGATTCACTAAGGTGACTTAAGCTGACACCTGGCACAAACATTTCCCAGATAAAGATAACAGTGAGACCTCTGAGGACACCATTACCTATAACCTTCTCTATCCAGACACACACATCACCTATATGTGGTATATTTGCAAAATTTGGATAATACCACACACCTATATTGAAACATGCTTTATTCTCCCTCTGAACAATGGATCATGAACTTTTCCCAAATAAATTGCATATGAATAAACCATGTGTTTATTTATCAGTTCCTTCTGCTGCTAAACTTTTATTCACATTTTTCACTGTTAATGCATATCACCAAAATATAATTTATGCAAATAAATGTTTAAGAATCTCTGATGATTTTCTTAGGATATACTGCTCTAAGCAGAATTGCAGGGTTGAAGTGACGTACAACTTTCAATGATTTTTTTATACACGGTGCTAAACTACTCTCGAGAACCACTGTGCTAATTTGCACTCATAGAAGGATTTTTTTCCCACCCCCTTGCAGTATGTGGGTAGTCAAATAATTACTTTTGTAAACTTGAAAGATGAAAAATGGTATTTCAATGCCCTTTCATTCCTTCTTCTAGAGAAATTAAACAAGTTTGATATTTTTATTGGCTCTGAATTTCTCATGTTATGAATTACTTAACGTAAATTATTTGCTCATATCCTTTGTCCATTTTTCTAATGAGATATGAATATTTTATTGACTTATAAGTTCTTTACATTTTAAATATAAAAAAATTTTTTCATTTTAATTTCCTGAGTACTTTTAGCAAAAAAAAATAAATAAATAATATATTAAGAAAAACAGAGTCTCAGACACTGGTTTAAACATCAGAAAGTATAATGTTACATTCCAAGTTAAGTCTAAATTCAGAGCCTTCCATTCCATCCTGTTGCCATGGGCGATGGGGTCTGGACAAGTTCCTAAATTCTTGAGCATAAGGAACAAAGAACTGGACACGCCTCACTACAGTAAGGAAAAAGCAGCAAAATTTATTAAGGCAATAGTATGCCCAGAGTAAGCCAGCTCACGCCAGTGGAAAGAAAAATGGCAGCAGCACAGGGAGCATAAAGTGTAGGGGTTAAAATGTTGCACCCTTTCTGGAGCTCCTCTCACTGGGGTCTTCCAGAACATGATTGACAACATGATTGACAGGGTGTTGAGTCCTGTCAGCTGCCTCTGTTGTACGAGTCCTTTCCTATAATTCACTCTGTCATCACTGGATATATGAGATTCATTCCATATTCATGAACCTTCAGAGAGCTCCAGGTGAAGAAAGATCACTACAGGTCATCAGTCCACATACATCCTGATTTGGAATTTTGGAATTTTCCAGAGCAGTCTTAGGGTTTCTGCTTTTCTTATCTCTGCTTCCATGTAGTAAGCCTTAGGACAAGGATGGGGCATTGGCCCTGGAACATTGCCCAAGTTCAGGTGAGTAGAGGGCAGTGCAGTAGTCCAGCAGCAAGTGGAAGGAGCAGCCCCATAGCTCCAGTTGTACTATCTATATTAACTATGAAGCCCTGTGCTATCCCAAGACCAAGAACAAGAAACTCTAAGATAGTACACTTGATCTTAGCCAAAAGGCCGAGAAGCGATAGTGTTTTCCAGAAGGTGACTTTTACAGCACCAGCACAAAAATTTCCCAAGACATTTATTTTAGAAAGTAGATTCCTGATACTAATACAAACCCACAAGAAGAGGGCACAGGTTGAGTATTTGTTCTTTGACTACTACTCCAGGAATTCATTCTAAACAAAATCTACCTCAAAAATCTCACCCCAAAAGCTTACAGTTCCTCAGATATCACCCTTTCTTGTGATACCCA
>QZML01001157.1:517558-574126 GCA_016801275.1 Hystrix brachyura
AAGTCAATTAAATACAATGAAACAAGGAACAATAGTATCCCTGGTTTAAAAATTAAGTCACTTCTGCAAATTTCTCCTGGATCTCTAGACAGCTAGGATAAAAGCAATTTTCCTCCCTAATAAGCAAACAAATTTTATTTTTAGTTTAAATAAAAAGCCAAGTATCTCTTACGTCCTGGCCCAGGTTTTCATGTCTCATCTTTCTCTTTGGTCTTTATGCAGCAACCCTGCAGTGAACAGGGATTCCTGACAACACATGTCTGCCCAGAGTTTAGGTATTTTAGATACTTGCCAGAGGCTACCACGTGAAACATGAAGATGCAGGAAAGTTAACACACCTTTGGAAGTTGTTCTTGAAGTGTAGTCCCTGGATTAAGAGCCTCAGCATTACTTTACAACTTGCTAGAAATGCAAATTCTTCAGTCCTACTGAGTCAGATGCTCCAGGGTAGGATCAGCAATCCTAGAATCACAAGGTCTCCGGGAGGTCACGGTCACGTGGTCATTAGAGACAGAGATCCGTGCATGCATCAAAGGCACCTGGAGGGTTTTTGAAACCACAGACCAACTCCTCCTTGGAGATTTTGGCTTAACAACTCTGGGGTGAGGTCTGAGCATCTGCATTCCAAAGTGATGCTGATTCCTTAGCCTCAGGACTACCTGGAGAAAATCTAACCTGGAAAAACCATCAACCACTTCAGACCAGGCGTTGGACAGGCAGGTGGGTAAATGATTCCATCTTCCAGCACTCAGTGAGTAATTCTGAGCATATTCTGTAAGATTCCTACAGGGTCCAAATAGATTTAAAGTTTGGATTGCCCTCAGTAATGACCAGTGTAATCACACACCTTTGGCTTGGCTTTTCTTCTTTCTGTTTTACTCTTCCAAGTCCCATGCTTGAATTCCCTGAGATCACTTCCAGGAACAAGCAGCCTCCACAAGTCCTTGTCTCGTGCTCTACTTCTGTCTGGAGAATTCATTCTAAACAAAATCTATCTCAAAAAATCTCACCTATAAGCTTACAACCCCTCAGATTTCACCCTTTCTTGTGATACCCAGTTGCTCAGTGTCCAACTCACTCTCTTGTTGGTTAAACAAATGCTCATATTCATTTTCTTTGGTTTTCCTGATACTCAGAAAGGATAACTCAACCTCCATCAGAACGCCACCTATGTTCCTCAGTATCAACACCTACAGCAGGATCTGACATAAGTGCTACCAGAAAATAATGTCTTCTGCATAGTCTGACAGAGGACTTCTTTCTCTTATGCCTACAGAGTTGCTCATCAAGAAGAAAACAATACCCTTACTAAGTTTGCAATGGTGTGCTCCTTCTTCCCAGACATTCTTGCCAAAAAGAGCCTTCCTGTGAGATTTTTAAAGGATTTAATTACACAAAGTTCTTCTGTGGGGAAGAAGGAAATACACAAGTAATGCCATGAAGAAAACCAACAGAAAGATTGTGCCAATGAGAAAACAACACTGAGTGTGCAAACCAAGAGACAGTGTTTCCCCGACCAGGCTTGCATAGAACTTTTGCAGTTTGCTTAAAAACTGAGATGAAAGGATCAGAAAGAAATCGTCAAATGAATTTCTCATCTCTGCTGATCAGGGTATATTTTTTAAAACACCTTATGGTGAAAGAAATACGTTTAATCAACGCCTGTGGGAAACAGATTTAAAGGTTTGCAGTCCATTTTTGTTTAGCAGGCAGCAAGAAAAGATTGCGTTATAGAGCAGTGATCTGGCTGCAGGGAGGAAGAGAGTGAGGCAGTCCAGGAAGGCTAAGTGAGAACAGAGCTGTGTGCAGACTGGGAGAGGAACTCTGAATCCCATGTACCTAGTAATTTATAGCACACTGATGTGAGATAAGTCATCTTACCTTTGATTGAGGCTTTTGCCTAACTCATTTATTACAACGAATGACTGGAAACCCAGAGCATTTGATTTATTTATCAATCTGCTCAAGCCCAAACAAACCCAGAGAGAAAACAGCTATGAGAATACCATCCATCATTTTGAATTAAATACTTGTTACCAAATCATGAAAATTTGTCCTTTATTCAATCTATGTCCAAGATCAATAATAAAAGATCATGCCTTAGGAGCAAGGTGACTTGAAGGCTTCCACTAAACCTCTAGCCTTCCATGAACTTGAGTGTCAACCTTCAGAGACAACAGGGCAGGGAGTCTGGCAGCCATTGAGCCAGTAATCTTAATGCTGATGTGAAAATTGTGGCTCCCTTAATTTAAAATATAGTTTCACTGTGAATATCACAAGTTTTGTTTTGATTCTGGTTTCGAATACTTACTGATACGTATGCAGAAAGAGATACTTTGGGGCTTTTTATTGCCATATTGCCTATTACCGCTTCTAAAAAATCTGCTTATTGCAAGCAGGGTATAGTCAATTTGTGCATATTGAATTTAATTTTCTACTAAGCAAATAAAAATGCCTAAATGCAATTTACGGATCCTTTTTTTTCCTAATATCGTATACGTAGTTTGATTTCTAGTGCCAGCTGAATGACCCCATGCTGAAAGGATTTCATTTTGCATTTCCAAAATATGTACAGAGCCCATTAAATGAAAGAAATGTAAGTCATAATTTATACAGGAAAGAAAATCTCCAATCATAACCCAATGATTTTATATAACCAATATGTTCCTGGCTTCATCAGCCTATGACTACAAAATGAGGTCACATTTGTTTTGTATACTCAAACTATTATACTCAAGTCCTTTCCTAATTACAAAAATCAGCAACCACTGATCCCCCTCGCTCTAATGACCTTCAGCTCTTTCTGAGGCTAGCCAGGATGCAGCCAGCCCCTCACTTCCATTCTCCCTGCTGGTGTCTCTGTTTCAGCCTCTACTGCCTTTGACCTGCCAGACATCAACAAGCCACACAACATGGCCATCCTCAGCCATGCAGACCACCGCTGCCAGCCCTCTGGCCTTATCTGAGGGGACCTGCTTTCCTGTTCTGCTCCACAGCAAGTGCAGGCAGGGGGCCTCTGCCGAACTCCCTGAAATGTCAACAGGCCATCTGCTAATAAACAAAGCTATGTTTACTCTACCTCACTACAGTAAGGGGGCATAACATCTCAACAGCCCCTGTCTTACAAGGAAAAAGTTAAAGCGGTATCTGTGGGCCTTGGGGTCTTGGCATCACTGGTTTAAGGCATTGTCTTGAAGGTGGGAAACTGGGGATTTGCCAGTCTGTGACCTAACAGTTTGGCGATGGTGGATGCAGAGATGAGAATCTGGAAATGAATCTTGACTGGGCAGCTGTTTGGTAAGCAAGCTGTTTGTCCTGATAAGCAGACTGCTGGCTCTGGTGAACTGATCAGTGGGAACTTCCCGAAACAACCAGTCAAGTTATTTGTTGCTGTATAGTCTTATCTTTTCCTCTGAAAGGGCTCCTCTGTGAAACTCACGTGGACTAGGCCGTTGTGTCTTGTTGACACTGAAGTCTCAGAGACCTCCCCTGAAGGTAAAGAACTTGTCCAAGGTCTCAAATACCAGCTTCCTGTCCACCCATGTCTCACCTGACCAGGGCAGGCCATTCTTTCCAGCCGAGACTTTCAGAACCTGAGAAAGAAAGAAAAACAGAGACAGAGACAGATAAAGACAGAGAGAGACAGAGAGACAGAGAGAGACATAGAGAGAGGGAGAGGAAGAGAGAGACAGAAACAGAGACAGAGGCAAAGGCAGAGACAGACATAGAGAGAGGGAGAGAGAGAGAGACAGAAACAGAGACAGAGGCAGAGAAAGAAATTTCATCTTAGACTCTGGCCAGCCTCACCCATGTCATTATTTCTTGCCCAAATTTACCCAGACTTGCAATGAGAATCCCAAAATTCCCAGGAAGGACATGGTCTGGCTCCAGCCTGTGGTTCAATAAAAGAATTGTTTTGGTAGATTTCTTAATTCCTCGGTTATTTGATCTCTATCTTGTAAGTCACATTTTCTAGAAACTAGACTTAAAACACATCTATGCTTCTATGATTATATTCCTAGCCAGCAATGATTTTCCTTCAAAGTATCAAGGAAGATATTTACTCTAACTATAGAAGACAATGAGAAAATGGTCCCTTCTACTCTTCAATTCAAAATGAGATACTAGACACAAGTTGGGGATGAGTTCAGTATCAAAACTGTCTGATCCTGGCATTGTTCTTAATGAAAGCCTTCTTAGTACTGATTCAATCTTTGTTACTTATTATTGGTCTGTTCAGATTTTCTATTTCTTCACAATTCAGCTTGAGCATATGTATCAAGGAATTTGTCCATTTCTTCTAGATTATCAAGTTTGTTGGTATATAGTTTTTCATAAAACTTTCTAACAATCTTTTGTATTTCCTTGGTATCACTCCTAATGTTTCCCTTTTCATCTCTGAATTTAAGTCTTCTTTCTCCTTTTCTTAGTCTAGCTAGTAGTTTGTCTATTTTATCTTGTCAAAGAACCATTTCTTTGTTTCACTGACTGTGTGTTTTGTTTTGTTTTGGTGGGGTTTTTTGATGTCCATTTCATTTATTTCTGCTCTGATCATTAATTTTGCTTATTTCAGACTTAGTTTGTTCTAATTTTTCTACTTTCTTGAGATTCAGTGATGAGTTGTATATCTTAGATCTTTCTATTTTTTCAATGTGAGCAATAATTGCTGTAAACATCTTTTTCACTGTTGCTTTTGCTATATGCCATAGGTTTTGGATTGTTGTGTCTCCATTTTCATTTATGTCAAGAAAATATTTATCAACGTAACTGAAGATCATTATGATAAGCAAAATAAGCTTGACACAGACAAATATCACTGTTTTTTCTCATATGTGGAAACAAACAAACAAACAAATATTTAGAAAACCTGGAAATAGAAGAGGGACTATGAAGAAAGAGAAGACAACAGGGTGAAAGGGGCAGACAGTGGAAGGAAAGAGAAAGGGTAGGAGAGAGTGTGGATATGATCAAATACATGTATGGAATTGGCACAGTGAAACCCATGAACTTGTACAATTAACATATTACTAATTAGTCTTACCAGTAAATTTTATATCCATGTGTTCATTTTTCATTGGTACATGTGTGCAATATATAATGGTTACATTCCTAGTGGGGAGTTGATACATGTACATAACACATCTTAAAATTCTTTTATTTATTCCCTTTACCTCACCACCTCTCCTCTCCCTCCATCACCTAGTCCCCTTCCTTTTTGCAAAATACCTCTCTTTATATATCCCACTGTCTTTTATTTTACTCTTTATATTTTGAGTTTACCACATAAGAGAAATCTTGCAATATTTAATCTTTTGTATCTGAGTCATTATGATTAATATTATGACCCCAAGCTACATCCATTTACCTACAAATGAGTCAAATGTATCCTTCTTTATGGCAGAGTAGTAATTCATTGTGTATAATGCCACATTTTCTTTACCTGCTCATCTGTTGGTGAGGCTATAGGTTGTTTCCAAGATTTAGCTATTATGAGTTGTGCCGCTAAACAACTCTTTCTGAGGCCAGCCAGCATGCGGCCAGCCCCTATCCTTCCAGGGCCAAACCCCTCACCTCCATTCTCCCCTGCTGGTGTCTCTGTCTTTCAGCCTCTACTGCCTTTGACCCGCCAGACATTGACAAGCCACACGACATGGCCATCGTGTATGGGTATGTATGTATCACTGTAATATGATATTTTTAGCACTTTCTAGAAGATACCTAGGAGGGGAATATCTGGGTCAAATGGAATTTCTAGGTTTAGTTTTTTAAGGAATCTCCATGTTTATTTCCATAATCATAGTACTAGTTTAAATTCCCACCAACGTTACAGAGAATTCCTTTTCCCTGCAGTCTTACCAGTGTTTGTTATATTTGATATACTGAGGATGGATATTTTTTGAGGTAAGGTGGAATCTCAAAGTTGAATTTTCATTTCTCTAATGGCTAGAAATGTTGAATATTTTTATGTGTTTATTGATCATTTGTACTTTTTCTGAGAACGTGTATTCATTTCAGTTGCTGATATGTTTGATGGGGGTCTTTTAAGCTGGGAAGTCTACTTTTCTGAATTCTTTACGTATGCTAGATATTAGTCTTCCACCCCAGGAATAGCTGACAAAAATTTTCCCATTCTTTAAATGGTCTCTTCTCTGTTAGTAGTTTCTTGTGCAATGCAGAGGCTTTTTAAATTTGATATAATCCCATTTGTTGATTCTTGGTACTATGTCTTATGCAACCAAGGTTCTGTTCAGAGTCCTTGCCTCTGCCTGGGAGACGTCAAGAGCTTGACCTATTTTGTCATCCAGCAGATTAGGTGTTTCTCTTTTAGCATTTACATTTTTTTTTTTTTTATCCATTTTGGTTTTAGTTTAGAACATGGTGAGAGATATGGGTCTAGATTTAATTGTCTGGTGGAAATGGCATCGAATCCATCAGCTGGGAGTTGGTGGATGGGACAGGGCTAGGGAAGCATTCAACAGGCAAACACAACCAAGTTGTTCAAGACCTTGCGTTGCACGTGAGTCTCAGAACTTACTTCAGTCAAAGGACTGTGAACGTGGATTATCTGTCACACATAAGAAATGCACTTGTCCAGCCCTCGACTTCACAGGGAGTAGAAGGAGTGGTTGTGCTTAGTGTCAGAATGCTTTGAGCATATCATGCAAATTAGCATCCCGGGCAGTAAAGCCAGTTCCTTTTACAAACTGGATTCACAAAGCTTACAATAAGGAGGCCCAGCCCACCCCACATTCTCTTCAGTAATAAAGACACTGAGATCCACTACGGGCCCGAGGCTGGACTCTGAATGCAATGAAGAATTAGACAAAGATGGCTCCCAGGCTGAGTGAAAGACCAAAAGGCTACAGAGACTGATGTAAATCATAAAATTCACAAAAATTTTGTAAATAAATCATAATATAAAGCACTCACCACCTAGAACTGGGTATTCTTTGTACATTGTCGTATATCTTTCCGGGTATAAATAAAGAATAAAAATGTGCAACGTAAAAAAGTCATCTGATTAGGAAGTAAATGCTGGAGTCACAAAAGTAGTAAGTTCTACTCAACATTATTTCATTAGGGAAAAGCTTAAAATTCTAAAATCAAGACACAATTGGAGTATTTTATGATTAATCTCACAGCAAGTACTCTGTGGGAAAGAAATTTCCAAAATAATATTAAGAAATTAGAAAGTACACATGGACTGGGCTAAGCATTATCTCCTTGTCTGAGGCTGCGACTATCCCCAGTATTCAACACAATACAACTGTTAAATATGTATCTGATGACTGAATGAATGACATGTAATTAATTGTTTTGGGGCTCATCACTTTTAATCTGGCCTAGAGATCCTGGGAGCTACACTTAGGTAGGTTTTTGTCAAGAGAAAGAGTTCTTTATTTTGAAAACCTTGCTGATGCACCAAATAAATGCAACCCTAAATTCCACAGGAAAGTAATAGACCAAAAAATGGATTTAGAAATAGTAAAGTGCACCAAGAAAGATATCAAGGGAACTGGAGGCAAACCCCTGTCAGGGAGAGGATCAGGAGTGGGGCTGAGCTATAGCACTGAGTTGGGCTGGAACAGACCCTCCCTTGGGAAGGACATTTTTTTCAAACTAAACTAGGCCTTCAAATACTATCAGTAACCTGGCGTGATGGCTTGTATCTCGATGTCCCTCCAAAGCCTCATGGGGTCATAGGTGGGGCTTTTCAGAGGTGGCTGGATCTAGGATATATGATGCTGGGATCAAGGATGCGATGCTGAGTTTGATTCATGGTGAGATGCTAGGATTAAGGCTGCTCCACCCTGGGCGTGAGTGCTACCCACCCTAAGGGATAAAATATGAGGGACAGAAAGAGGGTTGTTGCTGCTTGTTACTTGTCACTTGTCACTTCTTCACTTCTTTGCTGCTTTGCTGCCTTCTGCCTGGCAAGAGGAGTCTCTGAGATGCCCCTTTGCCATGCCATCCTGCCTTGGAGCCAGCCAACTATGAACCGAAACCTCTACAAACTGTGAGCTGAAATAAACCTTTCCTCCTTTAATTTTCGGTGTTGGGTATTTTGTCTCAGCAATGGAAAAAGTAATCAGGACATTTGGTGAATGACACAGAACTTTAGGCTCCTGCCTTTCTACATCGGCCTTTTGGCTATAGCAAAAAGTGGAAAGAATGCTGAAAGGTCAGGGCTTCCAAAGCCTAAAAGTCCAGGGTCACCAAAGAAAGAAATTCTCGGGGTTGGGGATTTAGCTCAGATGGTAGAGTGCTTGCCTAGCAAGCACAAGGCCTTGAGTTCCCCACCACCCAAAAAAGAAAAAAAGAAAAGAAAAATAAAAGAGAAATTCTCACAAGCTCCCATGTCGAAGTTCTTGACAATAGAAGTATGAGGATCCTTGGAAAATAATTCAGGCCCTTCCATACCATGTATCTCCAATGTAAGAGTCATCTACAAATGCTGCATGCTCACTAATTCTGATTTCAATGGAAGTAAGATCTTAGAATTATCCCCAGCCCAAACCGAGGCTTCAAAATAAACTTATATTTCAGTGTCAACTTAAAATCTTATCTTAACAATCAATCTCCATGGTAGCAACTCTTATTTGGAAGGCAGCTATGCTCACCACTATACACCAACGCTCTGCATTATTTGGACCTTGGTATATTTCTCACAAAACCAACACTAATTCTGTCCCATGGAAAAGCCTAGAGAGACACATGATAAGGTCAGCCCTCCACACATCCATCCATCCATCCATCTATCTACCTATCTATGTATCTATCCCAATATCTCTGTCTCTCCCCTTCTCTCCCTTTGTCAGCTTCCCTCCCTTTTTCCTCTGTTGTTCTCAACCTTGACGGCATAATAGCAATATGTTAGGAGCTGCTTCTACAAAGTACAATTTTGGGGCCCCACACACTGATATTCTGATTTAATTCACCCAGTGAGGGGTCCAGATGTCAAACAAATGTTTAGGTGACACTTATGTGCAGCCAAAATTGAAAGCCAGTACCCTAGGCCCATACTCTGTCTCTGTCTCTGTCTCTCTCTCTGTCTCTCTCTCTGTCTCTTGTCTCTGTCTCTCTCTGTCTCTGTCTCTCTGTCTCCCTCTCCCTCTGTCTCTCCCTCTCCCTGTCTCTCCCTCTCTGTCTCCCTCTCTCCCTCTCTCTCTCTGTTTCTGTCTCTCTCTCTCTCTGTCTCTCTGTCTCTCTCCCTCTCTCTGTCTCTGTCTCTCTCCCTCTCTCTGTCTCTCTCTCTCCCTCTGTCTCTCTCTCCCTCTGTCTCTCTCTTCTGTCTCTGTCTCGTCTCTCTCCCTCTGTCTCTCTCTCCCTCTGTCTCTGTCTCTCTCTCCCTCTGTCTCTCTCTTCTGTCTCTGTCTCTCTCTTCTGTCTCTGTCTCTCTCTGTCTCTCTTCTCTCTCTGTCTCTCTCTCTGTCTCTCTCTCTCTCTCTGTCTCTCTCTCTCTCTCTGTCTCTCTCTCTCTCTCTGTCTCTCTCTCTCTCTCTGTCTCTCTCTCTCTCTGTCTCTCTCTGTCTCTGTCTCTCTCTGTCTCTCAGCTCCCACAAAAACTGAAATGAAAATTCAGAATAAATAAGCTACCTAGGGGCAAGATAGAAATCCAGAAACCTGGCCTCCTTAGAATCAACTTTTCTCCCCAGTGAGAGAGAAGGAGCAATAAAATGAGGACAAGGGTCTGGGTGGCACCGGCAGGACACTATTGGCATGACAAGGAGAAGTGCTTCTGTTGCAGAGAACCAAGGGAAGGGTGGGAGTAGGGACTCTCTTCCTGCCATCCCTGCTCATCAACTGGGAGCAACCTGGTTAACCCTTCAGATAGCAGCTGTAGACCTGGACGCTCTGGATTAAGATATGGAAAGAGGCTCTTTCTCATTATTGTAGCATCTGAGAGAGCTGGTGGGAGTTTTCCTGTGAGCTCACCCTGACTGGTCCACATCTCTGATTAAATCAGTTATCCCACCTCTCACCACTGCCCTAACCATGAAGGGAGCTTTCCAGGGAAAATAAACCACTTTTGAAATCCACAATCTTAGTAATAGTTCAAGGAGTTACATCCCACATTCCCTCCCCACCCAAATACATAGTCTTGTGAATGAATCTGTCTGTCACAAAGAAAATCAGATGCATTGAATGATATGATTTTATATGGGAACTACTAATGTTAACTCAGAATTTCAGATTACCATGAGTTAATTAGTTAAGGCTCATGCAACTCAGGGATGCTTTTGAACATGATTTATTCAAACCTAATCCATTTCTAAAAACATGTTGGGGAGTAAATTTTTACATAATGGGAGACTATTCCATTATTTCAAGTGCTAAAAAATAAGAATGTGTATGTAGAATGTACCAATACATGTTCTTGGTTTAAATCCCAACCCGTTCAATATCCTCAAACATTTCCCTAAATATCACTAAAAATTTTAACCTCCTATATAACAGTCCACCAAGGATCCTAACAGAATGTAAACATTTAAAACACCAATAACTTAAAATTTAACAAAAACTATGTACATCTAAAATGTACCATTAAAATAAAATTTTAAAATAAATAAATAAAACACCAATTACTAAATATTAAATACTTAATGAACTCATCCCTATGTTGTATGCAGTACTCAATGATACTAAACAGTATTACATGTAAACTATATTTTTCTTCTAGTCTGCCATAAACATGTATTTAATGCATATAAATAAATTATATGACTTAAAATAATGAAGAATATAGCTACTGTGTACACTGGACAAGGTGACCGGAGGCAGGGGGAATGAGAAAGGAAAGATGGTAAAGGGAACGATATCAAGCAAAGTTCTGCAGAAGGTAATTTGGGGTCAACCCACAGGGACATTCTGATACCCTGTGGGTCACACTTTAGAGTTGCTCCAACAAGGTGTGATGGAGCTGGAGTATTTTAAACCCCCACCAAGCAATCCTTGGTTAAGGCTGTCTTTAGTGAGGGATAACTACATTTTCAGGTACTTCTTATTCTCCCTGCATTCTCTCCAAGATGATTCTGGAGGACTGCGGGAAGCCTTTCGACAAAGGGGTGCTAGCTGTTGGTAGTGCAAGGGCCGACGTTGAGCCCTGCTACATGCAACCCCTAGTGGGGTCCCTTTTTTATGTAGATGCAGAACCAACCGAGGCCTTGAGAGATGAGGCAATTTGTCACTCAGCAAATGAGAGGTTCAGCCAGAACTAGGCAGGCTTCTGAGTCTTTCCTTTCTCATTTTGTTAGTTTTAATCACATAAGTCCTCTCAGCTTTCATTTTACCCAGCCAGAAATCCTAATTGCTTTCGTTTTCATTTACAAAAGCAATCCCCTAAGTCATCAATTTAAGAGTCTCAAGTTCCACTTCTTTTTGAAACTGGACTGGTTGTATCTTGTCTTTCTAATCTCTTAATTGAGCAGAATTTATCATAACATTTCAGGGAAGCAAATAGTACAGTGTTGTTTATAAGGAAGACTTTATCATTTTGCTTTCATGCTTTTATGATGGCCCCAGCTTTCGATTGGCTATTTTGGCTAACGAAACCCACTCTGCTGATGTCTCTGGTATTGACTCACAATGATTCTTATACTTCATGCCAGCAACCTATGGACTTTTAATTTTTTCTACTTGGAAAAATTAAAACATGACCTCTCCCCAGATAAGTATACCTCCTCCTCCACAGGTATAACTATTACTCATTCATCTTTAGAAACTGATTTCTTTGGGAAGATTTTCCACCCACCTCCAAGACCAGGTGGGATAAACTTGTGTATTAGTTACTTTTCTAGATTTGATGGTTTCCAAGACAGCAGATTTAATACAGGACAATTACAAGTTACAACATTCACACACATAAGCCAAATGCAGGAAGAATAGAATGTCTATCTATTCACTGGAGAGCCAAAAGATCCAATCAAGCGCTGGGAGCCCACGGCACTGTTTCACGTTAGCCCGTGCCTGCACTAAAAGGCTGAAAAAGTCTATAATGGAGCCAGGGTACAACACTCACAGTGGAGATGAAGAGCAGAGCTCCCCCGAAGCAAACAGCAGCCATCCCCAAGGACAGCAAGACCCCAAGGAGCTCCTTCTGCGACTAGAACAGCTGAGTTCCCTTCGGCAGAACCAGCCGCAACAGATCTCCTCCTGGGAAACACGCCGCAACTATCTTCTGCTCTCGTTCTCCTTTATGTTGTATCGGAACAATCCTCAGGTGGATCCTCTATGCCCAGAACCACAGCAACTCAGTCCAGCTGCGTGTTCTTGCTTGAGTTGACCACAATAAGTTCACCACAGCTTAGGTGCTCCAACAGCATAGAGTAAGGGCCCTTCTCATGTGACTTACCATACTATCCTCTGATCACTCACTAGCATTATTTTCCAAGTATTTCATAACATACTGAGAACAAGAACAGATTCTTATTATTGAATCCCCCAGGCTTGGCATGTGTAAGTTGATCTATAAGTAATTATTGAATAAGCAATCTGTGAGAAAATCTCTTCCTGAATCATAATGGACAGTTCCAAGCTCTCAAAAAATAAAATAGTGGTGAGGATCCATTTTTCACCAATACGGAAATGAGCAAAGGTGTTCACTTACCAAAAGTACCTTTTACTCATTTTTCAGCATGGAAAACCACTGGAAACATGTGCTCTTGTAGAAGCAATATACTTTCCTATAACCACTAATAACCTGTTTAGTTACTGGGAAAGAACTAAACCCTTCCCCTCTCGTGTGTGCTAATACACTAAGAAAAAATGAATTAAACCAGTATAGCAGAAGGCAATATTAGTGTTGCTATTCTGGTCCAACTCTAATGTCTGTGGCCAAAGATTGTCTTATACTTACACAGACTATCCACAACTATGACTTTCTAAATTCCTTTTTGTGTGAGATAAACATTTCCCACAAATCAGAACTGCCTCTGAAGGCAGCACTAGAACAAACTCAAAGACTATCTTAAGACATTTTCTCTAGCTCTACCACTCTCATGAGATGCTGCTAAACAGACCTACTCAGCTGTGGAACACCTAGCCCACATGGAATGCACTAAATATATCAAGTGATTAGATTAAGAGCCAATGCTATATGCCCTCCTAGTCACATCCATGCAATCTCTTCCTTTTCAAGATAAAAAGGTCCATTGTGACACTTTAAATTCCAATTCGAGACATAAAATAGCCCAGAGACTCAAACAAATTGCATTCATAAAATGTATCACAGCTAAACGGTTCCCTTGGTGATGTATTTTATTCTCACAACCAACACAGCCTTTGAATTATCTTTCTTACATATGACCTCTCCATCTTCGTCTTGCCCAGTTGGAAATCCTCTGCTGATCTCTGCTGGACTTCCCTGGGTTTGGCTCCAGGCCACCGGTCCCTATCAGGTGTGATCCAGGGTGTTCTCAATCTTCTGAGGCCAGGAATGATGGCAAAATTTCAAGAGCTATCATGGTTTAGATCTAAAATCTTCCCCTAAAGTCTCGTGTAGTCAGAGATGGGACTTTTGAAAGATGATTGGTTCATAGGGACACTATACTCATCAGTGGATTAGTCCATTGATGAGTTCACAGCTGGATGTGCTGTTAGGAGGTGGGGCCTGGTAGGAAGAGGTGAGTCACTGGGGATGTGACCTGGAAGGGTGGGTTCTTGTCCCTAGCTCCTCCCTCTATTTCTTGGCTGCCATGTGTTGAGCAGCTTTCCTCTATCATACCCTTCTACCATGATGTGTCTTCTTTGGAGTCAACTGAATATACATGGACTGGACCTTTTGAAACTGTGAGACAAACCTCTTTTCCTTTAAACTGTGGGTGTCAGGTGGTTCGTCCTAACAATGGGAAAGCAACTAGGGCAAGGACATAGCCCAACTGCATCAGTCTTTCTCATCACTTGTGCTAATATCCCATTAGGTAAAGCAAGGTACATGGCCACATGCAAAGTTGAGGGGCAAGGCAGTGTATCCATCTCTCACAGAGGTGGAGAAAAGAGAATGAATATTTGCTGAACAATGAGCTAATCTACCACAAATGATCTGAATAAAATCTTTAAAGTATTGTCTTAGTACACGATGGGTTTTAGACCTAAGTATCCAGATGAGGACAGACTTATAGGTAGGGGATTAGAGTCCATGCTAGTAATGATTCCAGTGGCAATAATGATATCCTTAACATGTGACACAAGGATCTTGTAATAATTTTTTAGTCTCTACTCAAACAAAAACCTCTTCATCTCCTTCAGTGAGTTAGTTGCATATTTTGTAATCTTATCCTATTCTATTCTGTCTTTCTCATTTTGCCTTATCATATTTGCCCACTTCCAAATGAGTTATAAGAATGGATCCCATTCAGTGTTTTCACTGGCACTAAAACACAAATGGCATTTGCACTTTTATCACTAGGAAAGAGATGTTAACAGAAGGAAAACAGAACAATGGAATGATAGTTACAATACGCACCAGCATTGAATCCACCTTTCAGAGAGCAAATCCCTGAAAAGGCAAGTAATGGAGGATAAACAAGAACTCCTTCAGTTAAAACTACAGCATGGGTCCCTGGAATTTAACAGGACACATTCCCTCCCCAATACCACTCTGACAAAACGTATGTGCTTTACCACCTTTAATGAATTGCCTTTCATGTATAAAAAAATGCAATATGAGATAGTAGAACAAGAACTAAAGAAGGGGTCACAAAACCTGTGTCCTAGTCCCACTTCCTCCATCTGCTGTCTAGAGGCCAGTGGGAAACTTGTTTACCTTGTTGGACCTTAGTTTTCTCACACTGGGAAATCACCATTTGCTTTGCCTTTGCCAAGCGTGATTACAAAGATCAAAAGCAAATATGTGTGAGAGTATGTCACAACACAAAAAGTGCAGTTTGTTGCACTTGAGGATCTGAAATGTGTGCATGGCCTGGGGCACCTCCTATTGGTTTTCTCAGAGCATGATTAACAGGGTAACTGACACGGGGCTGAGTCATGGAGTTGACCATCACTTTGCCCAAGTTCAGGTGAGTGGAGGGGGAGTGGTCCCACAGCCCTAATTATACTATCTATACTATACCCCCCCACACACCCGAGATATCTGTTCCTGGAAAGCGTTGAGGGTTGCAGAGGGTGGAATGTCTGATTTCCATAGCTACTTCCTGCTGAATAGAGGGCAGTAGCACTCCTTACAGGGAGACCAAGGGACTCTCACCCTCCTGGCTAGGGGGCTAAGGGAGCCATATTCTTTTTCGGAGGATTCGCTGATGAACCATAGATGTAGAGGCAGGTTTTGGTCCTTGGCTCAGGCCACCATCAAGAGTTTAATGACTGTTAAATAAGAAGAAGCAAATTTGACTAAGAGAGTATGTGTGGTCTAAACTAGGTTATGAGAAGCATTAATAAAGGATATTAACCCCCAGGGCCAGATAAACAAGGGTGCATGTTCCTGTCCAGTTTGCTGGAAGACACAGTAGGAATTAGTGGTACACAAGGAAAAAAGTCTCCGAGTCTCAAGACAGAAATTATTTTCAATAGTAACATATGGGCAAGCTGTGGCAAGGGAGGGAATAGTAAAATTAGCTACACAAAACATTTAGGGAGGGACTCCGTTTCCAGGATGGCACTAATTATGTTATTTGGAGGGAACAAAACAGTTTATTTATCTGACTCAGCAGGTTAACTGGTGTTTTCTAAAAAGAAACTTGAGGCCATCCGCTGGTTCACAGGTGTATGAGATATGTGGTCCATTTCTGTTTCCTCAGGGGGCTTGGTTTTTACCCTGGAGAGGTGATTGCAATAAGCACTGAGAGCTCAGGTCCACAGGAATAGAAAAGAAGGCATCCTTAAGATCAAGGATAGAGAACCAGTTAGTGTGTCCCTGGATGTGTGCACCGAGGGTAGATAGGTGTGCCCCCGGAGTGAACAGGCACAGCTCTCACTCATGATTCTGAGATCTTACAGTGGAGGATATTTTCCTGATAGTCTAGCTATCGGTAAAATGAGTGTGTTGTACAGGGTGTGGCATGGCACCAGCAATGCTGTAGCCAAAAATTATCAATAATGGACTTTAACCCCTGCCTACCCTCTCTTTTAAGGGGCTACTGCCTTTTGTGAGGGTAAAGATTGGATTCCTTTAGCATAATGATTACTGGAGAGGCCCTGACAGCCCTCCCCAGGGTGCCTTAATGCCATGCTCGGGGATCAACTTCCAGCAGATAAGTCAGGCTCAGAGGAGCCAGGCTGGCTGAGTCCCTGGCAACTAGGACACTGGGTGCCAGAGGCTTGAATGACAGAGTGGCCCGGAGTAGGAAGGGTATACCTCTTGCCAGTATGGGTATGGGGCACTCCAGTATTACCATGAAGGCAGATTGGAAAAGGAAATCTCCCAACAGGCAGTTCAGAGTAGGAGTAAAGAAAGATGGCCATTAACTCCTTAAGGCCCATTGCAACTGAGGAATGGGATGATAATTCAAATTCACTCCAACAAGAGGTTAGAATTGGGTAAGATGCCCCAATTTCAAAAAGGCGTACCTGCTATGTCCAGTAACGAGGATTTCTTGTGTGGGAACCACACAGGCCGCCTCAGGCACTGTGTTAGTTAGGTTTTCTCTCGTTGCCAGGACAAAATACCCGACACCCAAAGTTAGGGGAAGAAAGGTTTATTTAGCTCACAGTTTGTAGAGGTTTCAGTCCACTGTCAGGTGGGTCTGAGGCAGGGTGGCATGGCAGACAGGAAGAAGTCAGCAAGGTAAGCAAGGGATGCAAGCAAGCAGTGGGAACCAGCTTCTTCCTGTATTTTATATCTTATCCAGGCTGCCTGTCTTTAGGGTGGGCAGTACTCCCACCCTTAATCCTAATACCCTTAATCCTGGTGTCACATCCTTGATCCCAGCAGAACCATGCCAGACCAATCAGTGGACTAATTTAGTAATCACACGCTCTAGATCCAGCTACCTCTTACCACATGAGGCTTTGGGGGGACATCTAGACACAAACCATAACAGACATCATCATTCACTGCCCAGGCCTTCTTCCCTGGCTACTACAGTGGTGAATGGCCTATCTCCTTCTGGGAATGAGGGCAGTACTTCCTCCATCATAAGGGTCCTTACCTGTGTTCAGACAAGTCCAGTGAGGACTTGGGAGCTTTTGAGGGCACTCCTTTGCCCCACGCCTATTCACTTACACTTGAAGCACTCAGGCTTGCCTCCATCATCTTCTGGATTACCTTGGTCCCCTTGGTGCTGTGGGATTTATCATGAGCCTTATCCCTGAAGGCCAGCATGTCTTTAGCCTGCTTTTTTTGTTTTCTCAACTTCTGTTTGTTCTCTACTCATCACAGTTGTTAAAGACCATCTAAGCCATGTCAACCAATTGACTTATCCCAGCTTGTGGGCCCTGTTGGAGTTTTTGGAGTTTCCTCCTACTATCTGAGGCTGATCAGCTAATAAAATGCCATCCTGGGCTAATTTGGACCTCTCTAGACTCCAGATTTAAATTAGTGTTTTTACGGGGTGCCTCTTTAAGCCAGTGCCAAAACGCAGCTGGATGATCATCAGTGCCCTGACTGGTAATCCCGAGTTTATCAGAATTTATAGGCTGGGGTATGCCCCGTGCATACCAGTTAAGATGGCTTGAAGGTGGGAACCTCCATTTGTTTTTCGATCCCCAGTGCTATACCTCAACTTGGGTCATGGGAAACTTACAGAGTATCTCATGTGTCAGTCTCTGCATGGGAAACTTACAGTGCCTCCTGCAGGTAATTCTCAAACCCATTCAGCCCTCCAGAACATCCTCTGGTAAAGCTGAACTCCCTGGGATATGCCAGATTCTCTGGCCTTGTGTGGGCACTAGCACAACTTCCTCTTGACCTCTGGATCTCCCCCATCAGCCACAACACATCACCCAGACAGGTCAGGAGCTGTGATCACCTATCACAGTGTACTTGTCTAAGGATGGGTAGTAAGTGCTTCTTTCAACAAAACCCTGATAAATTTCCCTGCACAGGTGCCTCTTAGAGACCCTGTGTTACAGAGTGGGTAATTTGACAGTCATAAGTCATGAAGACCTCTGGGCCCCAATAAGTTTTTCCCCAACCATTGTGAGTACAGTAGGTGGAGCTTGTTCACTTGCAAGGACTGAGGAAAGTCTAATGGGTGAGGAATCCAGTAGGTAAGAGTCTAAGAACTGGGGACTAAGGGAAGAAAACCAAACAAACCTGAAAGGCCATCCGAGCTGCTATTGGCCTAGGAGAGGTGGGGTTTGGGGCCCTACTGCCATCAGCAGCCCAGGCAGGACCTAGTTTTAAAACTTGAGTCCCTCACTAGCCCCTTTCTCTGTCCCCAACTGCCCTATTTTCCTGCTAGCTCATGCCACAAAAGGATACACATTTCATGGCAAGTCAAAGCTTCACAATGAAAAGTCAGTTGGCAACCACTGGTTACGCATCATTTTTGATAAGGAATTGAACTTGAAGCCAAAATTTTCATAATAATAGCAAACCAAATAGGATGGAGAAAAGAAAAGAGCTAGTATTAGAGAAGCAACCCAAGAGAAGCTCTGGAAGAACTATCTATAGGTACAGTGAGGATCAACAAGCAGTCCTAGGATGCAGGAAGGTTGTGGCAGATAGCTAAGAAGAGCTAAAGCAGAGCTCTTCCTGCAGGCCTGTCAGCCTCTCCTACCAGCTGGGGAAACACGGAAGCCATATACTTCCCTTCCACTCTCCCACATTGGATGGGAGGGCATTAGGCTCCTCTATCCTCCAGTTTCCTGCCTCTTCCTGATAACTAATATCAGAAAGAAAAAAAAAATGTAAAGGATTTGAGACAAGGAGAGAGAAGAAAGAACAAAATGAAAAGACTTTTGGCCAAGTTTAAGAGTCAAGTTCTCTGGGTTCTCTGTGTCTCTCTGTAACTCCTGGCTGGCTTGTCAGCAATGTTATCATGGAGGATGGAGGTCCACGATGGAGGTTTCCAGGTTCTTGTGCATGAGGAATAAAGCACTGGACACTACACACAATGGTATGGAAAAGCAGTGATATTTAATGAAGTTTAAAGGGTGAAGTTATACTCAGAGCAAACAGGTTCATGCTGGCCGAAAGGAAAATGGAATAAACAGAATGAAAAGAATGGTACAGTGGGAAGGAAAGAAAATGGCATGGGTGCCGAATGGGTTTAAGGATTTGAAATGCATTCCTGGTTTAAGGCACCTCCCATTTGGTCATTCAGAGCAATGACTGACAGCATGTTTGATTGGGTGCACTGGGGCACTGTTCAAGTTCCCGTGAGTGGAGGGGGAGGGGTCCCATAGCCACATTTGTATTATATATATATACTATAATGAACCATAAACCTGAAAAATTAGCTGCCAGATTGGTAACTTCATGGTGGTCCTGGCCACATTTAATACACAAAGTAAGTAATCTGACCAAAATAGAATAAATTGGAAATGAATTACAGAAATTTGAAAAATACATAAATATGTGGAAATTAAACAACACACTTCTAAGTAACCAAGAGATCAAAGAAAAAGGAAAGAAAAAATAAAAGAACAAATAAAAAGAAAACTAGAACTCAACCCATTAAGCAATTTATCTGTTAGATGTACATAATTGAAGAAGCTGTCTCTGGACATATGCACTCAAACATATTTGTTATCTTAAAGCCCCCACACACATACACCCCAGGGCCTAATTCTCCATCTGTGTTTCAATTCTCAACATATTGGCTTGTCCAGGCTTTCCAGGGCTTGTCTACAAACTAACTTATCAATGAGTCAAAGCCCTCCAACTTCTTAGTTCCCTGGTCCAAGTTCTACCCCTTGCCACAACCCCTTTCTCAGGCTTAAATACTGATGCCTTACCTCCCTCTGGCTGGCTGAAGTCTTTATTTCAGACCCCAAATTAACAGTGCCTTCTTATTGGATCGGTGGTCTCCAGGTCTTAAATCCAACTTACATCCAACTTACTAGATCCTTTGGGATCTAGTATCCCATTTACCTGGCAATATTAAAACAAAACCTCAAGACATCATATTAGTTAACAGGAAAGTGTTCTGATATATGCAGTAAAAGGAAATATATTTGGCAACCGGGTGTTGTTCTGGTATATGCAATAAAAGGGAACTGAAACCATTATTTTCAAATCAATTGCATCACATAAATTCAGCCCAGTATGCCTTCAATATATTGCAACAAACTCCTCTCATGGTTTTGCGGTTTGATTTATATTGGTTCCAAAAGGACTCAATGCCATGAAGCGACATGAAATGGATTTGGGGATAATTATAGTTGACATAGCATCCTGGAAACCAAAGCAACAGCTGAATGCTACTACACTCAATGGGAGTCAACAACAAGACAGGGAGCACAGCACGTTTCAAAACAAGCAGCAAAGTTTGGGCAGAATTTCTAAGTAATCAATAGATGTCTGTTTGTTAGTGTCTGCGACACCAAAAATCCAAATTTCCCTATGTGAAAAACATTTAGAAGCCACAGATAACAAATTACACTACTTTAAGAAGTAAATATCTGGTATTTTTGAATTGCTGATTATAATAGGTTTCAGTGTATCTTAAACATCTACCCATTGGGAGAAATGAAATGAAAATTTTCTCAAAATAGAAGCATTAAAATTTTTTTGAATTTGAACTACAGAGGCAAATCATCGGATTGATCCAGTAGTTTTAGATGGAAGAAAACTAAAACACAATATACCAAAACTTATGAAATGCATTTAAAGCAATACTCAGAGCAAAATTTAAAGCCATGAATGCCTATACGGACAAAGAAAATCTCAAATCAATGACTAACCTTCCACCTTAAGGAGCTAGAAAGAGAAGAAAACTAAATTACAAACAAGATGAAGAAAAGAAATAAAGATTATAGTAAAAATAAATGAAATAGAGAATAGGAAAGCAATAGAAAAATATTAACAAAACCAGTGTTGATACTGTGAAAGGATAAAATTGACAAATGTTTAGCTAAACTAGCCAAGAATAAATAGAAAAGATTAAAATTACTAAAATTAGGAATGAATAAGGCACTATCACTATCAATAATAAGGATTAGTTATAAAAATACTATAACATTGTATGCCAAAAAGTCAGAAAACCTAAATGAAATAAGACTTCCTAGAAATACACAAACTATAAAAACTTATTTAGGAAGATACAAATATATGAATAAACTTATGACATATGAAGAACTTGACTTAGTTATCAAAACATTTCCAACAGAGAAAAGCCTAGACAGCTTCATCTCTAAATTCTACCAGACACATCACAAAGAATTCAATAACTTTCAAAAAATAACTAGGAATAAACCTAACTAATGAGGTTAAAAAAAACAAAACTTCTGCGAAGGAAATTATAAAACATTGAAGAAAGAAACTGAAAATAACTCTAAATGATATTCACGAATCAGTAGAATTAATACTGTTAAAATAACCATATTACCAAAAGCAATCTACAGATTCAATTTCCATCAAATGAAATTTCCATCAAAAATCAAAATACCAATGACATTCTTCACATTGTTAGAAAAAAGTCCTAAAATTTACATGAATGCAAAAAAGACCCAGAATAGGTAAGTAATACTGAGCAAAAAGATCAATGCCTGGGTATCACAATACTCAATTTCAAAATAAACTACAGAGCCATAGTCATAAAAACAGCATGGTATTGGCATAAAAGCAGGCACACAGATGAATGGAGTAGAATAGAGAACTCTGAAATAAACCCACACAGCTACATCCATCTTGTTCTTGACAAAGTTTCCAAAAACATACATTGGAGAAAAGACAGCCTTTTAAACAAATGATGCTGGGAAAAGTTAATATCCATATGTAGAAGTTTGAAACTAGATCCCTGTCTTTCTCACCCCATAAGAAAAATAAGGTCAAAATAGGTCAAAGAGCTTAATGTAAGACCTGAAACTTTGAAACTACTAGAAGAAAACATAGAGGAAACACTTTAAGAGTCAGGGACAGACAACAGTTTCCTGAATAGGTCTCCAAGAGCTGGAGAAATAATAGCAAGAATTGACAAATGAGACTGCATCAAATTAAAAAGATTCTGCACAGCAAAGGAAACAACTAACAATTAACTGTGGAACAATTTTTACAGAATGAGAGAGAATCTTTGCCAGGTGCTCTTCTGCCAGAGGATTGATATCCGGGATATATAAAGAATTCAAAAAAAAAAACACCAAAAAAACAAGTAATCCAATCAATAAATGGGCAAATGAACTGAACAGACACTTCACAAAAGAATTATATGTTGCCAATAATTATGTGAAAAAAGTCAACATCTTTAGCCACCAAGAAAATTCAAATTAAAACTACATTGGGATTCCATCTCATTCCAGTCTGACTGGCTATTATCAAGAATACACAAACAATAAATTCTTACTAGGATGTGAGGGAGAAGGAGGGAAAGAATCCTTACATACTGTTGGTGGGAACATAAATTAGTACAGCCACATTGAAAATCAGTATGAATGCTCCTCAGAATGTTCCTACAATGAAATTACTATATGATAGAGTTATATATACCACTCCTCAGTACATATACACATGACAGAATTAAAATCAACATGGTAAATGGATACCTGTATATCTATGTTTATCACAGCACAATTCACACTAGCTAAATTCTGGAATCAGCCCAGTACCCATTAACAGATGCAAGGGTAAAGAAAGTCACACACACGCGCGCGCGCGCACACACACACACACACACACACACTGAAGCATTTTCAGCCATAAGGACAAGCACAATCATGCCATTTGCAGGAAAATGGGTTGAACTGTAGACACCGTATTAACTGAAAAACACCAAATACAGAAAGACAAGTATCACATGTTTTCTCACATGTGGAATCTAAGCAGGGAAAAGACACCATGAAAGCAGAAGTAAGACTATTTCAGAAGAGGAAAGTGATCAGGAGGGAAGAGCAGAGGGAAAAGGAAGGTAACAAAGTGATGGATATGATCAAAGTATGTTATATGCATGTGTTAAAATGTCACAATGAACCCCATTATTCTGTAAAATTAGTATGTGCCAACAAAAAAGAATTCCAATCATTCAAAAACTTTTCCAAAATATAGAAAAGAGGGAACACATTCCACCTTGTTCTATGAAAGCCAGAACTACTCAAATACCAAATCCATTAACGAGCTTAATAATAGTGACGTCCCTTATAAACACAGAGGCAGAATTTTCAACAAAATACTAACAAGTTGAACCTAACAACATATAAAAAAGATGCTCACTATGATCAAATAGGGTTTATCCCTGGAGCACAAGGTCAATGTAACATGCGAAATTAATATAACATACAATATGAATAGTATAAAAAACAAAAATATGTTATTAACTCAATAGATGTAGAAAAAGCATGTGAGAAAATCTAATATCACTGCAGGACAAAACCTCTAGAAAAACTAGGAATATAAGAGAATTTTCTCAATCTAAAAAAAAAACTATGAAAAATCTACAACTAACATCAAACTAATTTTAAAAATCATTTGTAATAATAACTTTTAATATTTTACTTCAAACACCTCTGACAACCAGATTGTTTCTCTAAATTCTGTATTCACCAAAAAGAACCAAGGATTCTCGGAGAATGGCTGCTTTCAAATGTGTAACAAATAAACAGAATGAATTTAAAACTTTATAAAGTGAGAAATCTTGAACATCACTGGGTTCACATCTGGAAAGTTTTGAAGCCAAATAGAAGCTGATACATACATAGATATATGGATCCAAACATCAAAGATGCTACACTATTTAAAATCCCTAAGTTCATCATGACACAAAAAAAATACCTTTTTATATAAACTGCCCTTCAGTGTTACCAGGTAGGTAATGTCTGCCTTCATGGAAACACTCTAGCTAATAAATGGTGGGGGGTGTGAATACCTTTAATGAAATAGAATAGAATACCTTTTATGAAATAATGAACATGGAATAATTAATGGCTGTTAAGATAATAAAATAAAGGTAATTGGACTTTATATACCCCCCGATGGAAATATATATATCATAAAAAGCATAACTGAATCTGACTAAGTATGTGGTTCAAATAACCAAGTAATAAAAAATACAGAAGAAATTTTAAAGATCGTTTAGTCACAAAATAAGACTATATAAAAAAAAAGACTATATAGAATGTGGAAAACTCTACAGGAATTTCTTCAGGACAAATGGCCCAATTTCTTAAAGAAATAAATCAAAGTAGTGCAAAAGCAAATAAGGAGAAATAGAAAACATACTTAAGTAAGGTTTTCATAGTACACATTATGTTCTTCAAAGGGACATAATATTCTTCAAAGGCAGACTGTGACAAATCACTCAAAACATTAGAAAAAGAGATATAATTAGCCAAATGTATATTCAGTGGAATCATAAACATATTCAATTAACTGAAAAGCAGGCAGTGCCCCCCAAAATGGGGAAAGGGAACAAAAAATAAATGGAATAAATAGAAACAACTAAACTGTTTGGTTCAATAGATTTAAACTCAACCATATCAATAATTATATAAAAGGTAATGGTCTAAGTAACCCCCAAATAAAAAGAAAGATATTCATCTTGGATGCAAAAGAAATGTCCACCTATAAGCTGTCTAAAATAAGTGAACAGATAATCAATTAAAGGTATGGTGATGAAAAATGATATACCATGCAAACACTAATAAAAAGAAAATTAGAGTAGCTACATTAATATTAAAGTACATGTCAGAACAAGGGCAGTTATCAGTAATAAATGAAATCATTTTATAACGCTTAAAGGATTTTTTCACCAAGACACAAGAATCCTAAGTATGTATGTACCTAAAAGAGAACATCAAAAAGTGAAGCTAGAACTGAAAGGAAAAATTGACAAATTACTATGCTGACAATTACTATAGTTGAAAATTTAATACCCTTCTGTCAGTAATTGATAGAGTTAGTACATGACAATTAGTGTAGATAAAGAAGACCTTGACAACAAAATTAAACAACTTGACCTAATTGACATTTTTCAAACCAACAAAGCAGAATACACATTTTCAAGAGCACATGAAACACTGAGCAAGATAGATTAGGGTGAAGGCCATAGAATAAACCTTAAAATTTAAGAGAATTGTAGTCATACAAAGTAGTACATTCTCTGACTATAAGAAATTCACCTAGAAATCAATAAAAAAAATCAGAACTTTCTTAAATATTTGGAAATTAAATAACATACTTCTGAATAATATATGGATCAGAAAGGAAGTTATAAGAGATCAGTAATATGTTTTAGTTGAATGAAAATGAATATGTAAGAGGCTGGGGATTTACCTCAGTGGTTAGAGTGCTTGCCTTGCAAGCACAGGGCCCCAAGTTTGATCCCCAGCACCAAAAAAAAAGAAGAAGAAAAAGAAAATGAATATGCAACATGAAAATGTGCGAGATGCAGCTAAAATAATGCTTGAAGATAAATGTGTAGTATTAAATGTTTCTCGGAAAATGAGAATGATCTCAGATTCATGATATACTCTTCCACATTGCTAGACAAAGAAGAGCAAACTGAACCCAGACCAAGCAGAAAGAAAACAATAATGAGCATAAATCAGTAACATTGAAAGCAGAAAAATAATAAAGAAAATCAATGAAACTAAAAGTTGGTTCTTTGAAAAGATTAGTAAGACCAATAAACTTTTAGCAAGACTGACAAAGGAAAAGAAATGATACACATTACCAGGGCTAGGAATGAAAGAAAAATATCACTAGAGACCCTGGAGGCACTAAAAGAATAATAAGGAAATATCTTGTGCCAATAAACTGTACCAGTTAAATAAAATAAACAAATTCCTTGAAAGAAATCAGCAATAAAAGCTCACCCAAACTGAAAGAGGTAACATGAATAATCTTAAATCTATTAAAGAAATTGAGTTTTAGTTAAAACCTTCCAACAAAGAAAACTCCAGGCCTAGATGATTTCACTATAAGAACTAGTAACACCAGCTCTACGCAAACCCTTCCAAAAAAAAAATCACAAAAAAGAAAGAAAACTACCGACCAACATCCCCCATGAGCATAGATACAAATATGAGCAAACTGAATTCAACAGTCTACAAATTACTAGGGATAAAAATAAAATATAGAGAAACGTAGAGATTAAAGGAAATTTAAGATACCTGTCAACTAGAAGTTTTATGTGTATCATGTGTGAATCCTGACTTGCCGGGCTTGAGGAAAGGGAAGAAAAGAGGGGCAAGAATGAAGAGATCAAAGAAAGGAACCAAAAAAGTCAGGGAACAAAGAAGGAAGGGAGAGAAATACTTGAACGCACTCACTATGAGTTGATATTAAAGATTTGTCAATTTTTTTTCATTGTAATAATGGTACTGATTTCTTTTTCTTTTTCTTTTTCTTTTTTGTTATTTACCAAGAACATGTATTTGTACATTGTAGATAGACATAATGATCACATTCATCATAGTTAATTTGTACCTGTACATGATATATCTTGGTTTCTCCCCTTCCCTGCCCTCCATTCCACTCCCCTGCCCCTCCTTATTTACAAAAGCTTTATTTACATTTTTCCATTTTGATTGTGTTTTTTAAAGAATCTTTTTGAGATAAGCTGAAATAGCATTGATGCTAAAGAAATGTAGGCCAAACGCATTATCTCCAGAATTTTCTTTGAAATAGTCTATGTAACAGTGGTCAAAAGAAATGGGAGAGGACGCAGGGGAAACAATATTAGGTATGTGCTGATAACTGTGAACCTAGGTTCATTATACTATTCTCTGTACTTTTGCATATGTTTAAAAATGTCGACGCTTTTCTCCTCCCTCAGCACCAGGTGCTGACCTTTTGCGCTCTTCGGCTCCTCCGCTGCCCGGCTCCTGGGGACAGCAGAGGCCATGGATTTCGGAGACCTGAAAAGCCCCACCGGCCTCCAGGTGATCAACGATTACCTGGCCGACAAGAGCTACATCGAGGGGTATGTGCCCTCACAAGCAGATGTGGCAGTATTTGAAGCAGTCTCCGGCCCCCCGCCTGCCGACTTGTGTCATGCCCTCCGTTGGTATAATCACATCAAGTCACATCAAGTCTTATGGAAAGGAAAAGGCCAGCCTGCCAGGAGTGAAGAAAGCTTTGGGCAAGTATGGTCCTGCCAGTGTGGAAGACACCACTGAAAGAGGAGCTGCAGACAGTAAAGATGATGACTATATAGATCTCTTTGGGTCTGATGATGAAGAGGAAAGCAAAGAAGCAAAGAGGCTAAGGGAAGAACGACTTGCACAATATGAGTCCAAAAAAGCCAAAAAACTTGCACTTGTTGCCAAATCTCCCATCTTGCTCGACGTGAAGCCTTGGGATGACGAGACAGACATGGTCAAATTAGAGGAGTGTGTCCAAAGCATTCAAGCAGATGGCTTGGTCTGGGGCTCCTCTAAACTAGTTCCAGTGGGATATGGAATTAAAAAACTTCAGATACAGTGTGTAGTTGAAGATGATAAAGTTGGAACGGATATGCTGGAAGAGCAGATCACCGCTTGGAGCAGATGACCGCTTTTGAGGACTACGTGCAGTCCATGGACGTGGCTGCTTTTAACAAGATCTAAAATTCATCCCAGATCGCTGCCCTTCAATAAAAGCTTGAAAGACAAAAAAATAAATAAATTTAAAAAATAAAAAAATAAAAATGTCGATAACTGGGGTTTAATAACACAAGTTCATACAAAGTTTTAGAAACAAGATAATAAAAAATACCTCTCCCTTAGACATCCCTAAGAGGTTCATTCCATTAAAAAAACAAACACAGGCCTGCTGAGCTATTGATCTTTCCCCACTACTTTGAAAGGGAGCCATTTGAAGTCTAAGCACCAAGCACATGTTTCTCGTACCATCATTTTGCCAAGAAAATAGTTAAAACCCTTCATATGCAATGATTTTTTTACAGTTCTGGCAATTAAAATATTTTCCTATTGATAATCTTCTGTTTCCATTCCAGGAAAATCTTTTCACAACTTTTTTTTTAATATCTACAAGGTGTCAGACATCTTCAAAGTTGCAGAGATACACTGTTGAAAACGAAGTGAAGAGCAGCTTTCTGGTCACTACCTACTATGCTCCAAGCACTATGATGCATGTTGTTTCATTGGGAGATAGTATTATCTACACTACGTAAAAGGAAAGCAGATTTAGTAACATCATGTGTAGCCTTCAATATGCATCGTTATTTAAACAGTATGTTTTTAAAGATAGAATCCTGGATAATTTTGCTGTTTTGTTTTTTCTACATGGGGCCGGTGAGTTTTTTTAGGAAACAGACAATTAATAGATATGTTTGACTTTTCAGGATGTGATCTTTGTCACATATTCTACTGTATTTTGCTTTGCTTTGCTTTGCTTACAACCTTTTAAACACATTAAAAAGAAAAAGAAAGGAAAAAAGAAAGAAGAGAAAAAGTTTTTGCTGTCAGGCTTAGAAATACAAGCCATCAGCCAATTTGTTCCATGGGTAACAGTTTGACAGCCCCTGGATTAGGCTATGGTATATGTCATTTTATTTCATCAGCAATATTTCAATTAAAATTCCTGAAGAAATACTCTATGAGAATAGAGTACTGGGGTTGGAGATTTAGCTCATGGTAGAGCGCTTGCCTAGCAAGTGCAAGGCCTTGAGTTCGATCCCCAGCACCCACCCTCTTAAAAAAAAAAATAGAGTATTAACCATGGTAGAAGGCATATCATGAATACTTTATATTTTCTGTCTGATTGATCATTGCTCTTTCTCAGAAATTTACTAATGGACAGAGGATGATAGAAGCAAAGTGATACCAAGAAGTAACCTGACCCATAAAGCATGACTTTTGCAAGTATTTTGTCAAGGGAGAAATGTGGTTATCTTAATTCTATAACAGCTACATTCATTCTATGGCTGCAATAACAGTTGATAAAAGAGCTAGATCAAGATAACAAAACATGCCTGTCTTCACGGGGAGATGGAAAGTTAGGAATCAGTTTTTCCTTTCGAGTACTCTTGAAGCACCAAAAAGCAAAGTCAACACTATGCTTAAGCCTTTTCCACTGAACTAACTTCATCAAAATAAAATTATTTTAAATTAAAATAGATTCAACAAAATAAAATGTTGTTTTTCTTTCTCTCCCCCAGGATCACCTATCCCAGCCCCGTTGCACTCAGAGGCCTCACTTTTCCTTGCTAGGATTAGAATTGCTCTGCAGGGGCGCAAAAAGAAAGACATAGCGTGCCAATCTTTAGTTTCTAAATCAATGTTAAAATCCATAGCAGAAATGGGCTTTTAAAAACCAGGCATCCTGAGAAAACAATCTGAGAAGCCAAAGTGAAGTACGCCTCGATTTTATGCCCTGAACAAGCATTGGAATAAGAAAAGAAAAAACAACACAGATTAAAGCAGACAAAGAGTGCTTGAGCTCATCTGACAAGGAGAAAAATGAAATGGAGAGAAAGCTATCAGGGAGGAGAGTGGTAAAGCCAGAAAAGGTCACGGGAAAGAAGGGAATCCACTTCAAAAGAATGTCGGCCTTGGCCCAAGCAGCCCAGCCCAACTCTAGGCAACGAGCCTGGGTTGTGTGACCAGACAGCTTCTCCAGGGGCTAACAGGCCCCTTGTTGGCCACATAACAATAATGACACCCATTGCTGCCCTGAGGATTTGCTTAGCGCAATCCAAACAAATAATGTGGGGCAGCCCAGAACACACTTCAACTCTGGGCCTCATTCCCCTCATACACATCACCCGCGGCAAAAACAGAGCTGAAACCGTAACTTCAGGTGTCGCCGCTGAGGTCCAGAGTATGAGGCAGGCAGAGACACACTGCGCCAAATGACAAAGCCAAGCCGGGGTGAAGCCCATGTCAGTCTCACTCCAAAGCCGCTGCTTTTAACTCGACATTATACTACCTCTCAAAATTCACTTCAGGCCTAAATTTCACAATGCTTTTTTAAATGGAAGTCCATCTTATTTGTATACAAACACACACAAAGTTCCTTATATTTATCTCTAGTACTCCCCAAGTTCCTTGTGTGTGTTGGCTCACTGAATCCCCACAACCATATGCAAGTAGGCAGTGCTGAGGATGGGAGTTAGGCACTTGGGCAGGTTAACTAATTTAACCCAGTCGTAGGGCTAGTGAGTGGCAGAAGCGGGAACAGAAGAACTCAGATGTGACTGGAGCCAAAGATTTTGCTCTTTTCCACTACAGTAAATCCACAAACATGTATATAAAATTTGTGGGGGGGGGACACTGAATTGCATTTTTTAACTTGATATTTTTTCCACTTAAATTATCTACTCAAATAAATGCCTGGCCATTACTCTTCAGTCTCTTGGCCTGCAACTAAATATAAACTTAATTTGTTTTGCTTATAATAACGATCTTTTACAAATAACTTGTTTTGTTAGATTAGATTCCTCACCTTAAATATTTATTTGCACTAAACTCCCAGCACAGGATTCAGATACATAAATAGGGGAGAAAGAGAGGGAGAAGCCATGAGTCAGAGAAAAAAGTAAATGGTTGAGTTTAGGGATAAAACACATTATAAGAATATACCTAAAACAGGTAGACTTCAAAAAATAATATTAAATCGTGGCTTTGGATTTCTAATTTGTAGTATTTTTTGGTAAGGAAAAGCCTCTATACTACTTTCTGTGAGGAATGTCAGTCACCCCTGGCTGACTTTACTCTGTATAATTTCAAGACCAAATACAATTACCGCTAGAAACTTTCCCATTGAAAGTGAATCTGCCTTCGACAGACCCTCCAAGTGGTCGTGCACCTAAGACACTGCAGATTTTTCTAGTTGAGATTCAATTTTGCTCAATTGATCTGAAAATTAATTTTTAAGGAATCTTTGCTGGCATTATTTATTGTCTTTCTTAAATAGCAACTGATATTTTAAATATGAATTTTTCATCTTCAGTGATGAGGCGTTCTCTTCTTCCCTATTATGAATACACTCTCAGTGGGCTATAACAGTTTTTAAAAGTTTACTAGTTTATAATCTATTTTGTTTCTTGGCCACAGCTATAAAATATTTACTGGAGTAACTAATAGCAAGCACATGACATCGTCAGGCACAGCGAACCTAAGCTCCTCTCCAGGACAAAATGAAACACATTTTCTCCATCTGAGTTCACTAAATCTGTTTAATCAGATTTTTCACAAAGCCCCGTAGTGATTGCTAATCCAGCACAAATAGCAGAAAGCAGCGTTCACACTGGCAACCCCTTAGAAAGCTGCTTGTCTGGCAGAGTCTTTAAATCCCTCCTTAGGACCGTATGCCTTTTACCCTTTGGGTGAATTTGTCAGGGTCAGTACCAGGAAAAATTGTTCGGAAAGGAAAACTGCATTTTCTATTTCCATGTTTCTATTTTTCATTCCAGGTAACTTCGTTCTCCCTGCTGCACCAACTCTCACAGCCCTCCCAGTCTATCCTACCCTAACGCACACGGTTCCGTCCTGCCCCATTGTCATCCTGCACAGGCCGTGGGTGTTTATTGGTAAAAGCAGAAGTGGCTATGCCTCCTGGGGATTTGGACCATTACAGGAACCTCAAAAACCTGAAGTGTTAATTAGGAATCACAAAAGCACCCAGACTCAAGGACTTGGTTTTTTTTAAAACCACTTCTAAAGTGAAAGGGACAGGAGGTGACATAAGGCGACCTACGGGAACTCTTCTCCCCAAATGACACTCTTGCCAACCCTCCACCCTCCTGTCCCAGCCCCTCATTGCCCTCCCACATCACGCTGTGACCCCACACCTCTACACAAAGGGACCTGGCTCGTCCAAGCTCTCTGTAACTCAGATTCAGTTACCTCCAAGGTGCGACTAAAGGGCCCCCCAAATTATTTTCTCACAGAATTTGTCTACGGATAACGGAATCTGAGTTACATTAAGAAAAACTCCAGGTAAATTCTGATGAACACATTTTAAGAGCACAAATCAACATCACTTCTAGATTTTTTTCCCCAAAGAGTTGTAATTCAGAGCCTACTTGCTGAGTTTTCAACAAATTCAGTTCTTACTTCAGTTTGGTATGCATGGCCAATCCCCAATTTCACTATCTCATGAGCTTGTTATACAATAAACCCAAGTTGAAAATCTTCTCCTGAACTGGAAAAACCTTCCAGGTAAAAATAAGCTTGAAATCAGCTGTCTTCTGTTTGACCCTATTTTGGTAGATGGTGAGCCAGAAAAGAATCCCTTTTGCATGAGTCAAATGCTCTGTTTCATCAAAACAATGTAGCAGCTACTGAAGAATGGAGACTCCCAGGGTGGTCCCTGACTCTGCTGCCCTCAGCTCTGTGTCCCAGGAGCTTGGTTCACAATGCACGTTCACCAGCCAAAGGATTCTTCCTACCACCTTCGCCCCTTCCTTTCAAGTTAAGAAAGGACCTGGGGGGGGCCTCTTTGTTCTAAATGATCATTACGAAATCCTCTCTGTATTCCTCTGTTCTTCCTCGGGCCTTTTCAGTGGAAAAATGGTGAAAAACTACAGAGGTTTTGTGAAGGTGAGCAGAGCAGATTTTAATGTAAACAAGTTTCAAAATTTACTCAGTTAAAACAGTGACTGCATAACAATGTCTAAGTCCTCCTACCTAGCAGTCTGAGTGATAACGTTATACTGTTTAGTTAGGTTCATTTGATCACTCCCTGTTCTCTCGTTTGTGTACACTGGCTCTCTCCATTCCATCTGCACAAGGCCACAAACAAAAAGAATGATTCTTTAACATTTCATTGTTCCCCCAAAACCACTGCATACATGTTCCTTAGTTATGCCAATCAGTTCTCAGATAAACCAGGAAAGCAGAGGACACAGACCACACACAAGTGTCTATGCCATGGTCACATGTGCCCATTTTTTGTATAACAAACAAAGCATTGGTGTTAAAATGAGGTACCACCAAAATATCTTTTAAAATGCAATGACTTCTGATACCCAAAGAAAGAAAAAGTAATTAATCATTTGCAGTTAATAATTCCTCATTTGGAAGAATTTTTTTAATTGGAAAAGCATTGAACTTACTAGTTAAGTAATTATAGACTGAAACAATGGATAAACTGGAGTTAACACAAATGGTTTCATGCTTCAAAACAAAGGTTTCTACTAGGACTGTGCTCAAAAATAGTTTTATAGGTCCATCTGGATTCACTTCGGGAAAGTCAAAGAAGATTCAAGGCATATCTGATGTGATTTTTCCAGTCATGAAATTCTGTGATTTCATGAAAGAAATGTGAGAGAATTACACTGATGTTTAACATTATGCTTGCAAGAAACATCATGGAAAATTCAGCATGCAAATTGTAAGACCTTCAGCTTTACCACAAAATTTGACAACCTCCAATTTACATAATCTTGGATGAGAGATGATAAAATTTATGTTCTACCAAAATAGGTACACTAAGAGCCCTATAATTTCATGCCCACTTATGTGTAACTTTAAAACATCAAATCACAAAGTGTTAGAGTTACTAGAAATCTGAGATCATCATTTCGCCACTCTTTGGGGAGATGAAGACACAGATCTGTTACCAATCAGTTGAAGGTTCTTTTGCTCAGTTCAGATGGAAATCTCAAAAATAGCAAAGTGCTGCTCCTTTGAAGTTAGTGGCTTCGAGCTTTAAGTGTTAGTGGCTCTCAGCCCTTACTGCCACAGCTCCAAGCCTTGAGTGTCAGGATGTCTTAGCTCTTCATATTAGAACTCTTGGTGTTATAGTTCTTAGTGTTACTGCCCCGGCAGCTTCTAGCCACCCCTAACAGCAGCACCACAGCCTACAGCTGCTAGGCCCCTTTGTGGCTTTCTGGAGCCCTACAGGCAACTTTTGCTGCCTTTCTGGGATATGCCTTCAGGTTTCAGCCTTTTACCTCCTCCTTTACCTCCTTTGCTTCAGCTCTCTCCTCTCTCTTCCACCAGCAACCTTCAGCCTCTTGTCTGCCCTGCAGCCTTCTCCTTCAGGGGTCTCAGGCTTTGCCTCAGCTGCCGTCTTTTGTTGGCACCACCTTGGCTTCCACCTGGGCCTTCTCTGGCTGCCTCAGTCCTTGGACCACAGGTCTTTAGTACTACTGCCACTGTCTCCCAAGCTCTTCAAGGTTAATAGCCCCTATGTTACCAAGCCCTTTTAGTGCAGCCCGCTCAGCCCATTCTACCTGAGAGAAAAATCAGGAGCAGAGAACAGGATCACAAAAGCAAGGCCCTTATTAGGATCCATGCTGTAGCACAGGATAGGAGTGTGGTGGAAGGAGCCTTCCTATACTGATATGAGAGGTAAGAGCCACAGCCAGAGCTGCTTATATAGGGAGTGAATCCAAACAAGCGCAGCCATGCATTTTGCAGGCTGACTGACTCCAGGACTTTTAGAATAGTGGCAGTGGGAACAAGGTCATCTCGAGGTTACAGGGTAGGGCCACCTAGGGTGGCCATAAGGTGAAGCTATCTAAGATAGGTCCAGTTTTCAAATCAGGTCAGTATCTTCTGGAGCAGCCATAGGGTGTGTAGGATAGCCTCAGAGAGTAGGGCAGAATCTCTGCAGACAGGAACCCTGCTTCCACAAAAACAGTAGGACTAAAACTGTCACTGCTATAACAATTTCCCCCCATAATGGGGATTGAATGCAGAGCCTTCACTCCAAGATAATTTCCAGTCATTTGTTTACTCTTTATTTTGAGACAGGGTCTTGCTAAGTCATCATGTTGCCCAGGCTGGAACGGAACGTGTGATCCTCCTGCTTCGGCTTCCCAGAGTGCTGGGATTACAGGCATGTGCTACCAGACCCAGCTGCTGTGACTTTGATGGTGTCTCCAGGAAGAACTGTAGTGCTGATTGTGGCCCACTGAGGTTAAGAGATTTTCCTGGGGACGTCAGCAAGGGGCACTGGTGCCTTCCTAATCTTTGCATTAGGCACAAATTTTCAGCTGCTCCTCAGGCAGCAGCAGAGCCAGGATGGGGAGGGCCATGACAGCCACCAGTCGGATTCTGCCCCTCCATGACTATCAGGACAAAAGGGAAGTGTTAGGCCTATTTTTGTCTCAGATCCAGAGAGCAAACGGCTCATTCAGGTCTCCTTTTATTCACTCCACTCCCCTCCTCCTCGTCAGTCTTCTTCTTCCCCTTTCTCTTCTTCTTCCTTCTCTTGTTCCTCTTCCTCCCTCTCCTCCTTCTTCTTCTCTTCCCCCTTTCTTCCTCTTCTTCCTCTTCCTTCTCTTGCCAGTTACTCCTCAACACACCACTGGATATGAATTCTGCCTCCCAAATGTACCCCCATCACAGGAACTCATCTTTCAAAATGATAGTATTGCCTTTTCACTCTGTCTTGAAAAATCCTCTTCCCTTCACTTTTCCCTGATTTTCTATCTGATGACTTTGCCTTAGAACGCACTTTTACACCTTCACTCAAACATTAATACTGAGGTCTCTCGCAGACTCTCTTCTCTTCTCCTTCTACACAGTCTGCCAGATAAATTCAACCCTTCTTAGTACTGACCATTCCCAACCTCTATCTTAACCACAGCCTTCTCTCCAGAGTGTCAGGCCCATGTATCCCACTGCCTGCTTGAACTTTCCACTCGCATGTCCCATGGATTTCTCAAATTCAACATGTCCCGGACTAGTTGTTTATCTTCCTCCTGGGTTTCCGAAATTAGGGGATGACATTCTAGGTATCCAAGCGACAAACTGACATATCATCTTAAACTCTACGCTTTCTTCTCTTCTTTAACCCCAACATCCAGTGAAGATCTTAGTTACAAAGTGTTTCTCTGATTTATATATTTACCTGCATCAGAACTGACCATGCTAGCACAAGCCACTGCATTAAACTTCTAACTAGCCTCTCCTTCAACTCAAGGCCATATTTTCTTCAGAACAGCCAAAACAACCTTTCCTGAAATTTCATTGTTAAATCCCTTTGGTGTCTCCCTAGTGCTCTTAAGATTAGCCCCAATTCTAATTCAAGTGGCAAAGCTCTGCATTGTCTTGCTCTTCTTCTATTACAAAAAGCACATGTGTTGGTTTCAGTGGAGCTCAAATGCAGCATTTTTTATGTGTCAAGTTCTCCTGACACACTTTATAAATACATATTTTAAAAACACATGCAAAAACACACGAAAAGCCCTAAGGTTCAGTTACAGGCTGGGAGCTGGCATGCTTTCTTCTGTTCTTGCAACTTTACTTGATATTAGTTATATTACCATGATGGAGCCTTTAATTTCTGCACACATTCTGAAGGACCAGGTAAAAAATTACTGGTTTCTCAAAATACAGCAGCTCTTTATGTTTGGACACTTCTCTCAATGTTCAAATTCTACAGAACAGTGCCTTCCAGAGAAGAGGGCTTTTTACCAAAGGAAATGTCTGGCATCTTTTTAATATATGCAAATGCCACAGAGAACAGGGTGCCTTCCAGAGAAGAGGGCTTTTTTACCAAAGGAAGTGTCTGGCATCTTTTTAATATATGCAAATGCCACAGAGAACAGGGAAGAGTGAGAAGATCAAAGAACATTGTCTGTGGCTTCTCATTAATGCCCTGCCAAAAGCAGTCCCAAAGCTACAATTAACCAACCCTCGAATTGCTGAAGGCTTGCCAAGTGACCTTGGGGGAAAAAATCCATTGTTAAAATATTCCAGTGACACTAAATTATAATACTTTTCAAGGCCACCAAGAAAGCTTGTGTGAAATATAAGTGGCCTGGCGATCCATCCCTAGCACCCCTGATTCAATGGGCTCTGGGTGATACCGGAACATACAGGTTTTCTAAGTTTGCACGCAGGTAATTTTGATGCACAAAACACTTAAGAACTTCTGAAATACACATCAGCAATAAGTTCCTGGAGAATGTGTTTATGGAGTTCTCCAGGGTGCTGCATTTCTGCAGTTGCCTCAAGAAACCTGTTATGGTTTATGTCTAGATTTCACCTCAGAGCTTCATGTGATCATAGGTGGGGCTTTTCAGAAGAGGTTGAATCTAAAGAGTGTGGTGCTGGGATCAAGGATGTGTGATTACTAAATGAGTCCACTGATTGGTTTGGCATAGTTCCAGGAGCAGATAATGGGAAGGCCCTCCCTGTTTGTGAGTGCTACCCACCCTGAACAGAATATAAAGGACAGAAAGAGGGCTGCTAGGGTCACTGGTCACTGCTTGACACTTGCTGTTTCTTCACTACTTCACTGCTTTGCTGCCTCCTGCCTGTCATGAACTGTTTCTCCTCTGACATGCCACCCTGCCTTGGAACCAGCCAACTATGAACTGAAAACTCTACAAACTGTGAGCCACAATAAAACTTTTCTCCTTTAACTTTGGGTGTTGGGTATTTTGTCTCAGCAACAAGAAAAGTAACTAAGAGAAAAACCTCATGCAAGAATTCCAAAATTCAAATTTGGAGAAGAGGAAGACTTCCCAGACTTCCACAAAGTATCAAGATGACAGCCTGATCGAACAAAGCTATCTGGGTAACAAAAACAAAGCTATCAGGGTAACAATCCACATATAACCCTTCTTCGTCTGAAAACAAAATAGGAAAATACAGGATGTAACTGTATGAGGCAAATAAAAATTTTTGACAAGAAGAGAGAGAGAAATAAGATAGCTCAAGATGGTAACTATTCGTGTTTCTGTTGATTTTCTTGTTCTTTTCTTTATGCGGATATTTAAAGAATGTAGAGTTTAGGGAATATTGCAGGTATTTTCCAAAGGTTTTGTGAATGTTATTTTGGTAGTAAAAAATAGGCCTTGGGATTCACACATATTTAGGACCAAATCTTTGCCTACATTTTACTAACTGCATGACAATGAGAGAGATTGGCTTACTTCTTTGGAAACTCAGTTTCCTCTGTAGTAAAAAGAAAAGCACTAAACAGTGAAAGAGAAAGTGCTCTAGGGAATCTAACGAGCCCTCAGATGTCTGCAGAAATACAGTGACTTCTAGGTAGGAGAATAGTGCATGAATCAGAAGTGTGGATAGGTAGAGAGGCTTGCAGAGGCCAAAATGCACTCTCATTGGGCAGGGAGATGAAACTAGAAATGAAAACAAGAAACCAAAAACTGTAACAGCAGCTCAAGACAGTTAAGTCTTTGGTTTAAGGGAGTGGAGGGTGTCCTTCCACTAGCCCTGACTCCACTTCAGGCACATTTGTGCTACAAGATGCAGCAGAGAGTGAGAAGTAGGAAGTATTTCCAAAGCACTTAAACTCATCAGTGATATGGATGTTCAGATTTGACTAGGAAGAGTTACCTCAGCAGCCAGGAAAGCCAAAATGCTACATGGGGGATCTAGAGACTTTAGTTTAAAACACATCATGGATATGTCCTAAAGACACGAGAATCCATAAAGTTTTTGCCATAAGCCACACAAAGACAGAGAAGCTAGAAAAGATAGAATTCGGCAGTCACTACTAGGTTTTGAGGTCAGTTTTCATCCTGACTCTGTCAAACCGGTCAAATAAGATAAATTTTATTTCATATGTATATAAAGTATCAAGCATATCCTGACAATATCTACTCAGCACCCTTCTTTTAGGAACTGCCTCTGTCCCCATTCGTATAATCAAATCCAGAGCTGCTGTCTTAATACATAATGACCTCAACTGGCCCCAGGAATCGCTTCTTCAGCAAGCTTAAACAATGGGTTCCTTCTCCAGGATTTGGGATTAGACTAAAAAGCTTGACAATAGTCTCTGGTTGTTCTGATATTTCAGCTTTCCTGCTGTCCACAATGAGCGTTGTGCACAACGAGCCCGCTATGCACAATGAGAAGCAGAGGTTGCGCTTTAGCAGCAGGCAAGCCCCTGGCTCTGGCTGCCTGAGGCCCAGCTGCACACCTTTCCTCTGAAGTCTGCGGTACAGGTTTCTTTTCACCTCTGTGAGACACCCTATTATCTTTCCTTTGTTAATATTTAAGACAGCCATCGTTGGTTTCTCTCACATGCATCCTAAAGAATCTTAACTAATGCTTAAGTAATAGTTGAACTTGCTGCCTTAGCAGTTATCTAAGTGAAAAATATACTGCAAAACAATCATTTAGTCTGATATTACATTCCATCTTCTAGATATATTTCCAACCATCCGCTCAGATGCATTAAGACTCCTTATTATTATTGATGTACTACAGTGCAGCACAGTATTTACAAGTGAAGCCAGACATCCTAGCTTTGAATCCCCGCTACATTTGTATAGTGGGCTCTGTGACAGGCCACCCAGATGCCCCTTCAGCACTGAAGAGGATTTATTTCCCAGCTGTTGGGAGTGTGGCCAGCAGGCTGCAGTCAGCCATCAGCCCTCATCAGCAGCTGCCCTCTGCTGAACAGAGCTGCCTCACTCACGCTCCCAACCCCTCTGCAGGGACGACTTGCATAGTATCAAGGCAACCCACGCATCTCGATTCCGGAACACGCTGCAGAGCCATCTCTACTCCCAAACGTCCTGTGGGTTTCATGGGAGACTTTGCTGACATTGCATGACACCCTGACTTCTCCTCTGCCCACTTCTGTTTCTCCTTGCTCCCTGCGTGTGTGTTGGAAGCACTCCCAAATACACGCCCTGTGTGCAAATCTCCATGCCAGACTCCACTTCCTAGAGCACCCCAGCTGCAACATTCACTTGCAAGAGCTTACAAATCACTCAGTTTCTCTGTGCCTCAGTTGCATCATCTATGAAATGAAGATAATAATATGACCTACTTGACAGAAAAATCATGAAGACCGAGTTAATGTATATGACACGCACAAAACAAAACAGCATCTTGTACGGTAAGTGCTATTCCTTATCTTGTATTTAGTATTTCAGTGTTATTTTTGTTATTACTATACAATAACAAATTGACTCTTATTTTCCTTTCATACAACCTAAATTGGTCATTAAGATTAGTCAAGTTTCCAAAGGACTCTAACTTTCGACACAAAAAAGTTGACTTGTTACAAGGTCCCTGAATCAAACATTTTTCTTTTGATTTGGTTCATTGAAAGTCCAAGTGTGCAAGCCTTCAGGGCTCCCAGAAGGAGACTCCTCTATTGACACATGCTTGTGCCTGGGAAGGGGTGCTGGGGGTTAGCACAGAACCTGATTTTTGCCAATCTGTTGTTTTTATAAGGAGCATTTTGTATTCGTGCCCAGAGGTGTTAGTGATGAGTGCATTGCTATAAAACTGACATAAAACATGTGAAATGGAGCCTAAATCACAAACAGGAAAATATTATAACAGCAGGTTAGGTTTTATTGTGCTAATTTGTCTTAAACTGACATGCAGCATTGCTCCTGGCATCCCTTCTAGTGGCATATGCAAATCAAAGCTAAATATGTGCCCAGACAATTACATTTAGTTCTACGGTAAGGTCAATCTTGATAACTTAGCACTAACCATAACTCTTGATGAAGGGATAAGCATTCTTTTTATTATTCTGTTAGGAAGATAAGTAACATTACACATCGGTGTTCACCTAGAAAGTGATTAATTGGATATTTCAATGAATGTATCAAATGACTCCAAAGCAAATAACAGAAACGGACATACCATTAGAAAAAGTGGAAAGATCTGAGCCGCCCATAATGTGCCATATCGGTAACTTATCACCATGATTATCTAAGCATCCTGATACAACAAGGCAAAGGGAGGGAAGGGAACAACCAAAGGATGCCACCTGGCCACAGCTTTGAGAAGGAAGGAGATTGGGCCTACTGCTCTACCCTCGCACTCCTAGTCCAGTACCACGACTTTAAAGACCATCTGTGTTTCGGTAACTCCCAAATCTGCATCCATGTCCTCTCCGGTGAAATGTGAGTCTTCTATGTAAAATTCCACTTTGATGTCAAATAAGTATCTCAAATATTGCACGATGCTTGATTTTTTCTACTCAAAACCATGTTTATCCCTTGGATTTCTCTATTGTGGTAATGACTCAGCTTTCTTGTGGTTCTTCAAATCAAAATTCTAGGAGTTACCCTGGATTTCTTCTTTTCCTAAATCCAGATAATCAAACATAGCCTTCATTGATGTGCTGCTTTTCATTCTAATCACCATCCCCTCGGTGCAAGGCCCGCAGGACTCTCCTCCTGTGATGCTCCAGTATCTCCTACAGTAGCCTTTTCCCTGTTTCTCAAATACAGACTCTCCACTCTCCATATTAATCACATCACCTCGTTCCCCTCTCCACACCTCTGTGAGAGCTCTCTCCTCTGCCCATGTGGCTCCACACATCAGTAGCACCTTGTATCATTCAGATCTTAGTTTAAGTGTCTCCTCCTCAAAGATGCCTTCCATGACCGTTCAAACTAATGGACACTGGAAACTTTTATCACACCTCATTTCATCTTTAAGTTTGTTGCAAATCCCTCGTCACTATCTGAGACATTTTGTTATTTGTCCAATTGCTTATTATCTGTCTTCCCTACTGAAATATATGTGACAAGAAAACGGAGACCTTTCCTTTCTCTGTCCCCACTGAACACTCGGTGCCAAAAGGAGATGCTCAGTAAACATTTGTTGAATAAACGAGTAAGTGGTAGTTACTGAAAATTGGAAAATCAAGTCTAACACAAGGCTAAAATAGTGAAGAAACATACATCAAGTCAAACTGTGCCACATTCTGTGCACCATGTTCAACACTTTTATGTACATTTTCTTATTTAATCTAATCCACATTGTGATAGTCTCAATTGTTAAATCATGGAAATAGAAACTCAAAAAAGTTAAGTTTTCCCTCACTCAAACAGCTAAAAAATGTTAAAGCTCAGGAAAGTAAAAGAGAGACTAGAAAAGGAAGACGGTCAAAGGAAAGAAAGGAGTATTGGGGAATAAAATTAAAGCATGTTATATGCATGTAAAAATACACCAAAATGAAACTCACTTTGTGTATAAGTAATATGCAAAAATAAATGTCAAATCTGAGTCCAACTTCAGAACCCACCCTCTTCCTACAGTCACACTGATCTGCTACCAGATCACAGTTCTTTCTTTGTTTCTCTTTTTATTGGTAACAATAAATAAGCATTTGTGATCAAAATAATTTTTACTACTCATACACTGGTACAATTCCTCTGGTTCCAGTTATACTTTATGCAAAGAATTTACCAAGAAATTATGTTCCTCATAAAAAGGAATAAAGGTATTTGTACAGTTGTAGAAGTTAAATACTAAAAATATGTTTCATATTCACCTTTGAAAACAGACACATACATACTTAGTCCACTGGACTAAATTGTCTTTTGACTGAAGTAATAAGTGAGTAGACTGAATTCCAACCCCTTTCTCTCTCTTTTTCTGTATCTCTCCTCCCCTTCCCTCCCTTTCTTTTTCTCCATAACACACACATACACACATGCACGCACACTACCACTGCCCTTGGAGTTCTTAGCATAGCACATAAATGCTGTCTTATAAAACTATGGGTCCACTGACAATGGACTTAGCATCTGTGTGTTCCAATTTGTTCCTCTACAGATAATTCAAGTGACCCCAAGTTTTTCCACCTTCTGAAGGGATGTGGGGAAAGAAAGAATACTTGTGGTCCATCTGAGACTTTCCAAAGTAAAACAGTGGTCATTCTCTAAAGACAAATTTCATTGCCTCCCTGGCATGGAGAAAACACACCAGATTTTTACAAACAGTACCATTTTTATCTTTTGGCCCACTAAATACAAAAAGAAGAGCTCGTACCAGATGGCCTGTAAGATCCCCGCCAGCTCTAGCCTCCTAGGAATCAACAAGCAGAGTGGAAAGAACACAGGCTTTGAAGTAAAACAGATCCAAACTGTAATAGCCAGTGAACTTCTCTGAACCTTCATTATTCTGTAAATGTGACATAATAAATTTACTTCTCAGAGTGAATGTAAACACTAATACGGTATTTAGTAGAAAGGCTAGTACATACATGCTTTTAAATGGTCACTATAATGATTGTTATGAGTTACATTCTGTCCTTCTAAAATAGATACGTTAGCTCTAACCCCCAATAATTCAGAATGTGACCTTACTTGGAAATACAGTTGCTGTAGAGATAATCAAGTTAAAATTAGGTCATTAGGGTAGGCCAATATACCTGGCATCCTTACAAAAAGAAAACTTTGAACACAGAGACAGGTGTACATATGGGAAGCAGGTCATACGAAGGTGAATTCAGAGGTCAAAGTGAGGTATCTACAAGCTGAGGAGTGATGCAGAAGCCGGGCAGGATGTGTGGAGCACACTGTCCTTCAAAGCTCTAGAAGGAACCAACCTTCACCAGCACTTTGATCTTGAACTTCTGGCCTCCAGAACTGTGAGACAATAAGTTTCTGTTGTTTACGCCACAAATTTATGGTACTTTGTTATGACATCCCTAACAAATTAAGATATAACTATGGTATCTCATTGTTCTTGGTGTATTTGTATTGTTTTTCCAACTGGTAGTCAATGTTTCTCAAACTCTTTTTTTTTTTCTTTTTTTTTTTTTTTTTTTTTGGTTTGTGTTTTTTCTTTTATTTTTGTCTTGCCTCGATCTCTCTGTGAACATTTTTCTAGGCTTATTTCATAAATTTCTTGAAATCCTTGAAAAAGCTTCAAATACCTGCTGAAGGCATTTGGAGTTACTCTGTCAAGCAATAAGGAACTGTTAGCTTCCTCCGGTTATGCAGAGGCGGGAAAGCTGTCTCAAAGGCAGATAAAAACAAAACTGCTCTCAGTTCGAAGACCTGGCTTCCAGCTCAGCTCTGATGCTGCCGTGTGTTTTTATCTTTTTTTTGTGTGGTGCTGGGGATCAAACTCAGGGCCTTGTACTTGTGAGGCAGGCACTCTAATCACTGAGCTAAATCCCCAGCCTTCTCAAACTCTTTTTGAGAGCAACTCCAGCAAGAAAAATACTTTACATAGTCACAAAATATTTCTTATAAATATAATATATACACAAACATATGTGTATAAAAATGCCCAGATAGATAAAAGTGATGCACGCTATTATTACCTAAAGCACATTCCGATGTTTTCTATTTTGTTATTTTTTAATCTGGTAGTGACCCATTAACTTGATTTCACAACCTCCAATGGGTCATGACCCTATTTGTGAAGGATTAGGCCAGACGCTAACTCCTTTAGAGCACGAACACATCTCTCTTCTCATAACTTCTAACCTAATGCTATTGGAACATTTGCCAGTGATGTTTTTTTTAAACGAGGTCTTTCTAAGTTTCCCAGGCTGGCTTGGCCTCCAAATCATGATCCTACTACCTCAGCCTCGCAATTAGCTGGGATGATAGCCTTGCAATTGGCTTGAACCAACACAGCTGTCTGACAATTGACTTGTGCGTGGGGATCCAACTCAGGGCCTTGTGTGTGATGGGCAAGTGCTCTACCACTGAGCTAAATCCCCAGCCCACCCCCACAACTGACTTTTAAGGCCACTGTATATTCTATGCCTTTTTGTCCACTACTTTGGGCTTTGTCGATAAATATGTGCCCAATCTACTGTCTGTGGGAATTTAAAATTAACTACCAGGAAAGTATATGTCAATGACTGCTAAATATTCTTAGATCAAGCCACATTATTATAAAAATATATGTTAGATGTTTCTTTAAGAAACAGATGAGCACTATCCTGGATGGCATTATCTCTAAGGATGCTGGATTCCACATGCTTGTTTTAACCCCTCAAATTAGTATACGTGAGTCATGTTTGCTTATAATTATAAGGGACATGTGTTTAACCTAATGATATGCATACATATAGATATGTGTGTGTGTGTGTGTAAAAAAAGAAGCTATTTCAGTATTTCATATCATATTTCTGCAAGTTTAAAGAAATTATTTACAGTAACTATTCAATAAAAAGTGATAGACACTTCCATTGATAAAATGAGATGTTAGTCAAATGGTGTGTTACTTTGAGGATGTCCACATTTAGTCCCTTGACAAAAGTTCAAAAATAAATGTAGTTCACTATTAAAGCAACAAATAAGTATTCAGTGCCTGCTATATCTGCAAGGAACTCTGGATAACACTAAACTGTGTGAGGCAGGATATTGCCCTCGTGAACCTGCTTGAACCTGGAGGAACTTGAAAGATAGGGCTGCTAACCAAAGGGCAGCGCCACTACAGAAACATTCATGGCATCCCATTTCTATCACCTCTCAAATCTCTACCTCCCCCTACACCAGATTAATTCCCAATGGGATAATCAGTACCTACAGTAGAGATAAAATTTACTCTAACTAGGGCTTGAAGTTATTTCCTTCCCGAGAAACTTCAAAGCCAGCCCCCAACCCCACCCAGGAGCATACGTCCAGTTAATGTTTTAAAATTTGCTCCCGGTGCTAACAACCACACCAGGGGGAAAAATATCCTTCATTTGCCTCACCCACACCACTAGATATAAAAGCTTCAGGCCTCCTCACGTTCACAGTCCTCCCAATGTGCCTGGTGCATCAGACATCTTCAAATTTTGGAAAAGGCATTTTAACTGTATGCATCTACTCTGACTTCCCTCCACTGCATTTCCCCCAATATACAGTGGTGCAAGAGTAGCATCAGATAATCCTGAGTACACCGGGGACTTGAATTGGGGGTATATTTGGTTTGAATGTAGTGGGATCCATTTATGTGATTCACAATTCTGAGATGGAAAGTTAATCTTTCAGTAGAAGAACAGCTTCTGGGACTCTTAATGGCCAGCTGTACTGACCCACTCAGCATCATAACACAACTGTAGGGCCAGGATTGCACCGAGATGTGACAGGTACTACACACCCAGCGCCAGAAGCATGTAGGTACTAGAGGAGTGATGAGTATTAAAACTTAAGGAGCCAGAAGCTAATCTATGGGAAAGTTTTTCAAATCCTACTTCCTATATAAAGAAATTGCATGAAAAGTTTATCAAATCTGACAACCTTTAAAATATATGTATATCAGTACCAATATCAAGCTGAAAGTTTAAAGAAACTTTAAACAAGGAATAATAGAAAAGAAATGTTATGAATTATAGAAGAAATGCTAATGCATTTCTACTCTCTTTGAAAAGGTGATCCCAAGACTATGGAGAAAATCATATAAGAAAAATTCTAGAAACGTGTCACAAAGTGTAGCAATTGCCATGCACACAAGCAACAGAGTCAGCATGATGGGAGGAGATCTCAGAAAAATTTTAAATGAAAACAAGAAAGAATAAATACTGGGAGGGACAGTGATTAACAGATTATAGATATTAGTGCTCACTTCGGCAGCACGTAGACTAAAAAACAGATTATAGATATTAGAAAAGCAACCAAAATAAGGCAAATAGGAAATTCACAAAATAGTACTATACAATATTTATGGATAAACATAGAGTTAAAATCAGTACTCACTACATAATTAACAGGGCTTAGTGCAAAATGAAAATGTGGAGCTATTATTTCACAAGTGCTGTCTTGATCCAGTTTTGAAGACATGGCTAAAAACCTCAGTTTCCCTTCCAGGCCAGCTTGCTGAGCCCTCACTCTATCTACTTCCATAGTCTCACTCTTGGGGCCACTATGCAGATGAAATCATTAAAATTATCCAATCCAAGGACTCCAGGAAACCCAGCCGCCCTACCCACTTGCCTTACATGAGCTGCCGTCTACAGTTCCAGTTGCTCCTACCTGAAACAAGGCTCTGTGTGCTCTACATTGCATCCGTCTCTCACTTGCAACTGTAAGTAATAAAGAGTCCTGCTTCTCATCTAACTGGATGTCAATGTGCTATATCCCATCATCAAAAGAAAGTCTGAATCTTACAAAACAGGGACCACTTGCCTGTTCGAAACTTATTACAGTTCAAAATGGTGACTGTAGAACATTACACTGAGCACAGGGCCGTTCTAAACACAAGCCCTGTGCAACTGCACAGGTTACATGGCTGTAAAGCTGGCGTCTGTTAACACGTTGAAACATGTGTGACTCATAAACACCACATCCAGAATAGTGTTTACCTCTAGGGTTGGAGGGGGAAATGCAGCAGCAAGCAGAATTGAGGGTTTCTATATAATTAAGGTCTTTCTTTTTGTCAAAATTTTTTAAATTTGAGCCAAATATACAGAAACATTAAAATTTGACAAAGCTGAGTGAGCGATATACAGATGTTTACTACATTTGGTAAATGCTTAAACTATTTCACTTTTTAAAATTTATTAATACAGTAATTGTAATTGCAAACATACAGAGAACAGTTTGCAATTAAACGCTAAAACATTCAAAAAAAGCTTTATGATATAAATTAGCATACATAAACCTCACGATAGATTTTGAAAGCAAATTAAAAATTAAGCAAAATGAGTTCAGAAGTGTCAAAACAGAAAGAGGAATAATAGTTGCCACAGTCCAGGGGAGGGAAGAAATAGTTGCTATTCAGTGAGTATAGAGTTTCAGTCATGCAAGATGAGAAAGTTCGGAAGACCTGCCCTACGTTATTATGCTCATAGCTCACAGTATTACACAGAGTACTTTAAAAGTTGCTAAGAGGGTAGAGCTCATGTTATATGCTTTTTACCACAATAAAAACATTGTCTTAGAGATTAGTGTCCATGAGTTTTAATTTTTCCAACTTTAAATGATGTCAGTATGAATTGGATGCATAGCGCTATATTAACAATTAAAGAAAATAGAGTCAAATAAACATGGAGTCACATCTGGAAGAAATATTATGATGGTTTCCCATGGAAAACCCCAAATTCAGTTCAAACTTGTTTTGGCTGGTAATAGTAGAACTGGAAAACTACATTTGTGAAATGGTACATGGCTAATTCGAGAAGTATGTGGCCACATTGGGTGTTGAATTGCATCCCTTTGTGTTCCACATTAGCAAAAGTCCTAAGTTCAATGCATGAGACGCAGCTATACACAGAAAGTTCGGCAGACTGAGAGATAGTTATTTTGTGCCATTCACATGTCATTGTAATATTTGATGTAACACTGGGAGTCACTTACAAGAATATGCCTAACTAGCATGATGCGGTATGAGCATACAAATTCCCATTGTGCTATGTGGTACAAAATAGATATGAATGTCAAAAAAAGAAAGCATAAATCTATTATTTTCCACCAAAAGAAAAACTTTAATACTATGATATTTCTGCCAAATTAATCACAACTTTGAAAAGCTCTTCCTTCCTCTGGTTTGGAGACCTGAACTTGGCATCTGTTGCCAGGACTACTCTAGTCTCACCTGAGTTTGTCGTGGACTCAGCTTTGCCAAGTCAGTATGAGCATGATTCAGGGGTTATTCAGACAACAGCTCTCCCAGAGGAGGGTGGCATCGGTGAGAAGGTGAAGCTGGAGCCCTGTGTCCAAAGTCTAGTTTCATGCGCAGTGTGCTGTGATGCCAGGGACACAACTGGTGTGCCACTTTATTTCACAACTACGCAGAACCAGAGCTTCACATATGGGACACTGAAGGAGATGAATGGACTTTGGAGTGAATATGGCATTTTTAACATCTTCATGGTTTGGACCTACATATTCAGTACTCTGGAATAAGGCTGTTCACTTCTTGCATTTCAGATATGAGATGGCTACAGTCAAGTAACAATCTCCAACGATGAAATCGTGTTTGCTACTGGCATTCCAATTCCTTTTTTGTTTAAAACTTATAACAAATGTATTTCAAATATCTAAGAACATTAGGAGATTTAGGTTAACTGCAATACAAAATTAATGTTCACCATTGACATATTATTATCATTGTAACACTGAAAAATATGAGTAGAGATCACTGAAAACAAAAAATCTAAGCAAGTGAGACTATACACTATTGTGATATGTAAACAAGGATGATTCAAAATTAATTACAAACATCTTCTAAAACGTTAAGGAAAATATATTTGCTTGTACTTTTGCTTGCTTTAAATCCTTTTCTAACATAAAAGGGAAATTAAGATTAATGTTTCCTCTGCACAATTTCTACCTCCTATTCAATTTTTAACATATTTTTCCTTTTCAAACAGCAGTATTAACTGTCACCTGAAGACTTAGAAATATTCATCAGTGTCAAAAATTTGTGAGCACAATATAGATAAGACTGTTTGATTAGAATAAAAAGCAAGACTTAGATCAACTGCCATGTGTCTTTCTTTAAAGTCATTAATCTTTATTAAATTTGAGTGGAAAGAATGCCAGAAACTCCATTTAATATTGCTGGTCACATGTCTGGCAGCAGTAAGCAGCAGTGACTCCCTGGCAGACTGCAGAGAGCTAAGTCTCATAAGCCACAACCCCATGGCTGGGACTTCATGCATGAAGTGGGTCTCCAACGATCCGATTCCTGTGGGTTGGGAATTGGCTGGGAGCAGGATGTCTTCTGTTTGCTCTCTGGACCCCACCATGCCTTACCCTTCTATGCAGCTCTGTGCCCTTCATTATGCCCTTATGAGTGGGTTCCCTTTCCTCCTCACGTCAGCATCTGGGTGACATTAGCCAAGTGAGGACAGCAGCAGGCGACTGGAAGGAGAATGAAAATGTGGTCAGGCATTACGTGCCCGGCTCCTACTCTCCAGCAGGCGGTGGCTACAATGCCCTCTTCTTGAGGCCGAAGCTCCTAAGGCAGCTACCTTCTTAGAGCTCTCTGCTCAGTTCCAGCCATGCTGACCTGCCTTGCCTTCAAGTTCAGAGGGAGAAATGAGCCTTCGCAATCCTGGCCTATGGGTGCCTCACTGTCTCCCTAAAGTCTGCCCATGTTGTCAGTTTCCTCTCAAGCCACCCAACTTGAGGGTCCCACTGATGTCCTCCTGGCACAGGGAAGAAGACAGGAAGAAAAGCACAACACCAAAATGTGTGAATGTTAAATGCGCCATAGGTGACTCAGGCACCACCCCTCCCCTCCTTCCCACCTCCGGTAATGTCTCCATTTCACTGAAAAAAAGAGTGTTAAGTAAGCATCATGTTGTTAAATCTTCTGAATCATTACGAACACCATCATTTTAACTATTCCAAACTTCTGAAATGTTTGTATTTTGCAAAAGGCTTTTAGCGCATTGGTCAGCTTTTTAGCACTACCACCAAAACCTGAGACAGCTAATTTAATAAAGAGAAAGGGTTTCTTTGGCTCATGATTTTGGAGTTTTGAAGCCCAAGATTGAATGGCCCTATTAGTTTGGCCTCTGGTGACAGGAGCAGATGACAGCATATTACGGTGGAAGAGTTTGCATCACCAAACACAAATCAGAGAGCCAGGTCCTTCAGTTTCCTCAGAGGGCCCACCCCCAAAGACCTAAGGTTCTCCCAGGAAGCGCCACCTCCCAAAGTTTCCACCACCCCCCCAACAGCACAACCCTGCAGAGCAAGACGTTAATCACAGTGGACCCTTGGGAGACACTTACATTTCACAAAATGATACCCTCTAAATCATTAGCTACTTTATAATTCCACATTTCAACCATGCAAGCACTTTAGTCCTTGAAGAGATGGGAAAACCAAGCCCTGGTCCAAAATAACTGAATGATTTGAAAAATGAGAGTTCAGAGCTGGCTTGGGATCCCATGTCCGGGATCTAAACTCACCACAGAGATTCTAAATGGTTTAGGTAAATTTCAATCTTACCAGAACTGCTACCCACAAGCTTTCACATGCCTACTTGACACATGCCTACATGCCTACTTGCTCATTAAGACAAATGATAGTTTTAATTACCTGATAGCCTATGTTGCAACAGGAAAGTTGAATTGAAAATAATACTATACTAGAAAAGTTTGTCTCTTGCTATATTTCCAGTTACACACTCTGGGTCAAGGGGAAATTTCCAGAAGGAAATCAGTCCCTAAAGTTTTCATCTTCCTCCTTTCTGAATAAATCCTAGAGTGCCCCCCTGTGATAATGTGGAAAGAAATTCCCACTGTCATCATAAACCCAAGATAAGTTTATGTATGAGTGCTTATATAATTGTGATGAGTTTTTTAAATTAACATGCTTAATAAATTCTGTTAAGCACCATCGTTTTCAAAACAAGCATGTGTATTATTTATGGGTGAAGTTGGGGATCTCAACCATGAAGACAAATCCAAAATAAATATTATTTTATCCTAAACTGAAAATTAAAAGGCCCAAATGTCTAAATGTTATTTTCTTCTTATAATTAATTATAATTTCAGATTTAAAATTGTTAGCACTGTTCAAACTTGAGAACATACTGTGAAAAAGTTTTCAGTCCCTCAAAATGGGTACCAATGGCTTTCTCTCACTGCGGTTCTACCCAAATTTATTTGCCTTGAGACCTTCTTTCTGCAGCAGAGAATACCCCTGAGTGTCTTTTTTCCATTCAAAAAGATTATCAGACAAATCCAGTTGAACAACCTGCAAAGGACTCCACTTGTTTGTCAATGAAGATTTGGCTATATTTTGGCTATTAAATGGAATTTCCAAGCAAATTCATAAATAAATGTTCAGGTGATTAAAATAATTTATCTATTTAGCTCCTGAGAAAACTGTAAGTTACTTTTCTAAAATTCCAACTTTGGAAGACAAAAAGTGCCCATGATAGAATTTGTTCTTCAGTGAAAATATTGACAAGCACTCATATATTTATAGTTGGTGAGTAATTAGATTTAATTTTAGAGAATAAATTGGTTTTAGTGCTTAAGATTTGCTTTAAATTACTTACATACACTCACGTTCTCATCGATTTGTTGTGTTCTAGTGTCCTCCAATGGATATTCTTGATAGTACTGGTACTGCTCAGTGTATCTGCTCTGACAGTCACAGGAGGCTGGATGGTACAGGTTTGTGAGCAAACTCATCTGAAAGCAACCCAGTTCCCCCCAGTGCTCACTGAAACCATGGAACATTTACGGCACATCCAAAAATCATTCTCCACAGTAGAAAATGAGTTCCAGAGTCTTTTAGATTAAACCTATTTTGTTATATTGAAAAAGCTGGAAAGTGGTGGATCCATTTATATGAAACTTACTGTTGCAAAATGTAAAGAGTATAATTTAACAACCAGAATTTAGAGATATGTGGCACAGTGAAAGACTGTGGTTATCCAAACTACAATTAACATTCCTTTATTAGCCTAAAGAACAACAGGAAATATTGTAGAGCTATGAAGTTTGTCTTGAAAGCAGTTTCTTATGCAAAATTTTAAAAAGATAAGGAAAAAAGACATAATACATTCCTAAATAGACATATCAGTCTGAATTATTGAAAGTCTGAATGGATACACATTTAAAAAAACACACTGTGCTTCTGTATTTTCATAGTTAAAATAGGATGTAGTTTCAATAGATAGCTCAAGTAATTATAAAAATAAAACCAAGGCTATTCTTGCAAACTGTATTTAGCACAAAGTAGCAACCACATACCCCAAATGTTTTTGTTATTCCCATTTTAAATATTCTCTTCTTTTCCCACAGCTTTTAAATCATGCATAAGATCGAGTGTTCCAGTTTTGACCCAGAAGAAGAATCTGAGTCTCTTACCTATATGAAAACAACCTCTTGATGAGCATGTGGACTACTCCCTGCCTCCCCACAGAGCTGCAGGACAGCTAGAATATGATGCTATCCGGCTCTTCAGAGCTTAAGAGGTATATATGTGTCCCAAATATATGCGATACTCTATCAAGTATGTGTATCTTAGATACCACAATCTTATGTTTCCCTGATGCACACTACCTACAGATGTTTATAGTGCTATATGCCATTTAAAATAACCATACATTTTTAATCATCCACAAGGTATTATAAACACTTATTGGGACAATATTAAGGGTGTGATTCTTTCACCTTACCCTTCCTGCTCCATGAGGGTTCTAAAGATCTGTGGTTGGACCTGCAAAGTAGATCTGAAAACTTATTAAGCATCGAAATAAAGATAGATATTTCAGTAAAATGAGGACTCATAACCCTCAAGGAAATCCAATAATTTGTTGTTAATTTCAGATTATGAATACTGTATTCTGAACTGGAATCAAACAAGGCATTTAGCACATCCTAAAAGCAAGTGAGTAATAACTATCGATCAAACGCAAATGTTAAATGACATAGACTTGCACATACTTTCCATGGGAACCTGGTTACAGATCTAAGCATAAGTCTTTAAGTCCCACTGAACACTGCCACCCAGAAGATCACTGAAGTGACTCGAGGAAGTCCCTTGTGAGTTTTTTCCACCATGATTATTAGCAAACAACAGTGGAGCATAAATGAATACATAAAGACAGAAACTGTGCAGCACAAAAAAGCACAAGAAGACCCATGCACAGAAGTGTATCTGTGTGGGTGAGAATGCCTGTATCAGCAACTACCTGAGACCTACAGAATCCAGAATCTCCCAAGATAAAATTTACCATGTGTTTGAATGGCCGTGTGAGATAACTATCAAAAATAGAATAACTGTTTTTCCATAAGTGCATTGCACCAATATCTGTAGTGGTAAATTTTCTATCACCAAAAGGGATGACGTGTTTCTCCTGTCATGAGATTGTAGCGAGCACATATACGTAGCAGCTCACACACACAGTCAGTTCATCTCTGGGTGGCCTGAGACAGGCACTGAACTCCTGTCTATGCAACTTTCCTTTATAACCTTCACTCCACTAGAGCAGCATCCTTTACAGCTGTGCTCTTTTGGTGACACACTTGGTGCACAGAAGTTTACAGTTTTTAGAGGATATAGCTGATCTTCCTGCTAAGCCTCCTAACTACATGGATTCCTTCTCTAGTCTTTAGATCAGTAAGTTTTGTTTGATATACTTGCTCATCTCTGGGTTCTCTATCAGTCTGAATTTAGTATTTTCACTTGTCAAAGGAATGGTCTTAGTAATGTAAGAAAAACTAAAACCTTTCTAATAAATATCACTACAAAATGTTTCATTATGAATGCACTGTTTTCTGTGATGATCACATTCACTCTAGTGACTCAATAATCTTGCATTAGAGAAGCCATTAAAAAGTTCACGACTCCATCACAGCTCCAAACAGACATGTCAGGATGGTAATATGTCTTATTCTTGGGGCTCAGCAAGAGGACAAACTGAGGTATGTTTATTTCACATAATTAAGGAAGCTCAAGAAGGCAAACCCAAATATACAAGGACACCCATTATCCACAGCAAGTTACATAGGAACTTCAAAATTGAGGGTCAGAGTAACACATTCTGTGCATCATGAAGTGATGGCAAGATTGTACATATATAAAGCTTCTACAGAGAGGTGAAAAAGTAGTACAAATGACTCAGTCTACTAAAGTCACTGAGGCAAACAGGAAACAGCTATATTAGGCGACAAGAAGACAGGATTCTAAGTCTTGTTCACTCACTATCTATCTCATTCACTACCTTCTTGAACAAGAGGGTAAGTTCTTGAATTCCCAGATAGGTAGGGAACAAGTAGGTTGAATAATTTGTGAAGATTTATTTGTCCTCAAATATTTTCTGAGATCTTCGTTTCTCATTTGAAATCAATTCTTTCTCACATCATACATACGGCTTTCAAAATTACGATTCTTCTCTTCCAAGATTAATCATTGATTTCTGTTGTGGTTAAACTTAATTGTTTCAACTTGACTGGTTTAGGAGCCACTGAGGGGATTAATAAGGCACACATCTGGGTTTGTGGAGGGTCATGGGGCATGATCTTGGGTGCTACGTCTGGTCCCTCATCCCTTCCTCTCTGGCACTGTTTTCCTCCTCTCCTTTCCAGGTGCCATGAACTAAGCAGCCTTGCTCTGCCATGCTGTCTCACCATGATGTTTCTGTCTTGAAGCCAGCCTATTATGGACTGAATACCCTGAAACCATAAGCCAAATTAAGCCTCTACTCCATTAAGTTGTGGGTGTTGGATATTATATCTTAGGAACAGGAAAGCGACTAATACAGGTTCAGTAACTGAGAAGGGATTCATTACCATTAATATCTCTCTTCAGTAGCCCCTTCACATATAATCTTTACTATCTTCCACATTTCACCTTAATCCTTATGTTTGAAAGACTGACCCACAAGGTCTCATAATTCTTGTATTATTTAACCTAATTTTTTTCTAAAATATTCTTTAATCAAGTTCATATCCAAACCTTTAATGAATCTGTCCACATTTCTTACAGGTCTAAATTCATTAACTTACCATTCAAAGATCTTAAAGTTCTCTGCTTTCATTTCTTACTCACTCTATCCCCTCCACTTGGAGATGATAAAATTATCTGTCTATTGTGACCTTCCTATCATTAAGAAAAGGTGTCTAAAATTTGGAAATAAATGTTGTCTACTCAATGTCATTTGGAACCATTGCTTAAAAGGTTTGTCATTGTTTAAAAGGTTTGTCCAAAGATTACCTACCTTGTTTAACTCACTGTTTACAAATAAATAAGGACCTACATATAGTGAAGTCCTATGTTAACATATGGATTTTTGTCCAGTTGGAAAAAGAACCCCAGTGGTTGGTTTATTGACTTGTGGAACAAGACCCAGTTTTGTATATGGCCCATCGATGATATCCTAACTTTTCTTTATTATATTGCTAAGAATATCCAGTTCTTCAAATGCTCTTGGAAACAGCCACATCTTCATACCAGTTCCTCATTAGTGAATGAAATGAATAATCTTTGAAATATGTTCATTTTTCATTTGTAAAAAATCCATGCTTTTAAATTTTTGATAAGTATACAACTTTAACACTAATTTCTTTCTTCAAAGGTTTTTCTTCATCCTTCCTTCCATTGCTCAAACTGTTGTTCTATCAAAAAAGTCTTCCACTTCTCTGTGCTCAACAAATCCTTCCTCCCCTCCAGTTCTTGCTCCTATCTCATTTCCCTGAAAGGACCTTGAAATTGACCAGGTATTTATAGACTAGATTATTCTTTTGGTTCTTTTTTATTTCCTTTATTTTTAAATGTTTGTTTTCTGTTCTTGACAAAATGAGAATCCAGACAGCAAACATGCTGCAACTTTTAATTATAGAAAAACAAATTAAAAGTATGCTTAAGCACAGATGTTTATGCATACACATAGAAAACTATTGTGTGGGAATTTATAGAACTTTTGGAAAATAAAATAATTGTTATCCTTACATCTATTATGGAATACATTAAAAAGGGGTGGAAGTTTAACAAGAAGGAATTCAACATCAAAAATATATTAATTAGGAAGTTTATTACTTTCCTTGGTCTTTGGCTGCTTAGACAAGATCTGGGAAACATTTTAAACAAATAAAGTCTTTGTAAAGTGAAAAAGGATCAGCACAGGCAGAAAAAGGGTGCCAGACATAGCTGCAGAGTCAGCTTTTAGTGACTATTTCGCTTGTAGAGAATCACTTGTAAATTTATGTAGCATCAAAATCACTTTCATCTCAAAAGTAAAATCATTTTGCTGCAGTTCCCGGAGGTGAGAGTACGGACAACTCCCTGCACTCATTCCCCTATTACTCAAGGTCCTTCCATCCATGTTTCTGTTTAACATATGCCACCTTAACACCTGAACACTAGGACAGCTCTACATTGGCACAGACAATAGGAAAACGCCTTTCTGAGCTTCAGTTATATTTCCTTAAGTTATTTTCATATTAACTAGTTTCAGTTGGGCATATAATTTAAAGACACTACCCAAAATAAAATTTAAAGAGGGATTGGGGATTTAGCTCAAGTG
>QZML01001158.1:22681-51262 GCA_016801275.1 Hystrix brachyura
GTTGAACCATCCTTGCATCTCTGGGATGAAACCTACTTGATCATGATGTATCAACTTTTCAATAATATGTTGTATTCTATTTGCTTATATCTTGTTGAGGATTTTTGCATCTATGTTCATTAAGCAGAATGGTCTATAGTTCTCTTTTTTAGTTGGATCTTTGTCTGGTTTTGGGACCAGGGTGATACTGGCTTCCATGAATGAGTTTGGAAGCACTCCATTGCTTTCAATTTCCTTGAACCTCCTAAGGAGTATTGGTGGTATAATTTCTCTAAAAGTTTTATAGATTTGGCTGTGAATCCATCTAGTCCTGGACTTTTATTAGTTTTTAGGTTCTTTATTGTTAAGTCAATTTCTTTGCTTGTGATTGGGTTGTTGAGTATATTAATGTCTTCCTTTGAAAACTGTTATGCAGATTCAATGCAGTTCCAATCAAAATACCAACAGCATACTTCACAAATCTGGAGAAAACAATCCTAGAATTTATATTGAAACAGAAGAAGCCTCAAATAGCAAAAGCAATACTGAGCAATAAGACCAAAGCAGGTGGCATAGCAATCCCAGACTTTGAGCTATACTACAAAGCAATAGTAATAAAAACAGCATGGTACTGGAACAAAGATAGACATGTAGACCAATGGAACAGAATCGAGGACACAGAAACTTCTCCAGGCATATTGAAATATATGATCTTTGACAAAGGATTCAAAAACATATGTTTGAGGAAAGACAGCCTATTTAACAAATGGTGTTGGGAAAACTGGTTGTCAGTTTGTAGAAGAATGAAACTGGACCCATACCTCTCACTATATACTAAATTAAAATCAAAGTGGTTCAAATATCTAAACATTAAGACAGAAACATTAAACATTCTGGAGGACAAAATAGGTAAAACACTTGAAGACACAGGAGTAGGAAAGGACTTCCTAAACAGAACCTCAGTCGCACAGGAAATAACAACAAGAATCAACAAATGGGACTACATTAGGCTAAAGAGTGTCTGTACAGAAAAAGTCAATTAGTAGGGTGAAGAGAAAACCCATAGAATGGGAAAAAATCTTTGCTAGCTACTGCTCAGAGAGAAGACTAATATCTAGAATATACAAAGAACTCAAAAAAATTAAACTACATAAAATCAATGACCCACTCAAGAAATGGGCCAGAGAAATGAACAGATACTTCACAGTGGAAGAAATACAAATGGCCAATAAACATGAAAAAATGTTCAACATCTATGGCTATTAGAGAAATGCAAATTTAAACAACTCTTTCACCTTATCCGAGAAAGAATAGCAGTCATTAGGAAGTCAAACAATAACAAATGCTGGCAGGGCTGTGGTGAATGCAAACTAGTACAACCATTATGGAAATCAGTATGAAGATTTCTCAAAAGCCTTAAAGTAGAAATCCCATATGACCCAGCCATTCTCCTACTAGGTATCTTCCCTGAAGAGCTAAGGATATCATACTACAGAGATTCTTGCATGACAATGTTTATAGCAGCACAATTTGTAATAGCTAAATTCTGGAAGCAACCCATATACCCATCAATGGATAGCTAGATAAACAAAATGTGGTATCTATACATAATGGAATACTATTCAGCTATAAAGAATGACAAACTAGAGTCATTTGTAGAAAAATGGATGGACCTGGAAAATATAATGTTGTGTGAAATAAACCAGCCTCACAAGCTGAAATACCACATGGTATCCCTCATTTAGTGAGGTAAAATACAAACAAATGGAATAAAATTTTTGATAATAATTACCATATATCTTCAGATTTTCATGGTGTCTGTTGTGATTTTGCCTGTTTCATTTCTAATTGTATTGATGTGAGTCTTTCTTGATTCATCCTGGTAAGTTTGGCTAAAGATTTCTCTAATTGTTTATTCCTTTGGACATCCATCTCTTTGATTCACTGAGTCGGTATTTTTTCTTGATTTCATTTATTTCCATTCTAGTCTTTATGATTTTCCTTCTTAACTTTGGTTTGGACCTAGAGTTTTGTTGTTTCTAGAGTATCTTAAAATTCCACATATGGATGTTTGAGGTCACTTAGTTTGCTTAATGCAAGCATTAAGTGCAATGAATTTGCCTCTTATGACTGTTTTTATAGTGTCCCAGAGGTTCTGTATCGTTGTATAGGCATCATCATTAACTTCTGGAAATTTTTACATTTCTTCCTTAATTTCTTTGGTGACCCATTGTTTGTTTAGGAGTATGTTATTCATTTTCTAAATGCTTCAACTTTTTCTGTGGTTTCTTCTGTTATTAATTGCTAATTACTTTGTACAGTGATCTGACAGTACCTATGGGGTAATTTCAATTCTCTTGTGTTTATTAAAGCAGCATTTGTGAACTACTATGTGATCTATTTTGGAGAAAGTACTGTGTGCTGCACAAAAGAGTGTATAATCTGTTTTAGTAGGATGGAATACTCTGTTGATATGCACTAAGTCCAAATGTTCAAGGGTGTGGTTTTCATCTCATATTTATTTGTTGAGTTTTAGTTTAGTTTATCTATCCTTTGAAAAACCAAGATGTTGAGACCACTCATTATGATTGTGTTAGTGTTTATTTGATTTTTTATGTTCAGCAGCATTTGTTTCATAAAGATAGGTACACCAGTGTCTAGTGTATGTATAAGTGTTATCTCAAATTGGTGAATCGTTCCCATAACTAGTATGTAGTGACCTTCTTTGTCTCTTCTCATCAGTTTTATCTTGACTTTTCCCCTTGCTGAAATTAAAAATTTTACTCCTTGTTTTGGCTGTCCTGGAGCATGAAATCTGATTTGCAACCTTTGAGGTTTTAGCCCATGAATATCTTTCTTGTTTAGATGAGTTCCTTGAATGCAACATCCTGTTGGATTTTTTTTTTAATCCAATTTTCCAACCCGTGTCTTTTAATTGGGAGTTGAAGTCATTAACATTGAGAGACATTACTGAGATGTGTTGATGACTTACTGTCGTTGCAATTTTTCTGTATTGGTGGCTCCTTTTTTTTTTTCTGTCAATTTTTGTTGTTTCTCTATTGACCTTGTTTGGTATTTTCACTTTATCTGGGATTTTAGCTTTATTGGTTTTCTCATTTCTGGATAGGATACTCTTGTGTATCTTCTGGAGTGCTGATTTCATAGTTGTAAATCTTTTGAGCTGGCGTTTTTCATGAAATGTCCATATCTCTGTATCTATTTTGCAGGAAAGCTTTGCTGGGTACATTAATCTAGGCTGGAAATTATTCGATCTAAGAGCTTGAAATACTTCTCTTCAAACTCTTTTGCCTTTAAGGTTTGTGTTGAGAAATCACCTGTAAATCTAATGAGTTTACTAGTAAAAGTGATTATTTGCTTTTCTCTGACTGCATTTAGAATTTTGTGATTGTTTTTGTTGGATTGCTGCAAATTAAATAAGGATACATTGTGTTGAGCTTTTTTTTTTAATCATAATTGGTGTTCTGTCAGGCTCACTTATCTGTGTGTTGAACTTTTTGGTCATATTTGGAAAGTTTTCTGCAATTATTTCTGTAAATATATTAAGAACTCCTAATGTGTTATCATCTAGCTTGTCTCTAACTCCAATTAGCTTTTGCTTGGTCTATTTAGTGTCATCCAGTAGCTGTTAGGTGGTCATTGGCTCCCATTTGTTATGGCTTCTCTGACTGCTTCTTCATAATTGAACCTTTTGTCCTCAATTTCTGACACTCTATATTCACAATAGTCATTTCTGCAATATAGGCATTCTACAGAGTATTTTTTTTATTTCAGGTATTTCTGTTTGATATCCTTTTAAAAATTCCAAATATTAACTGAATCAGTTTTTGTGATTATAATGGATTTGATCAACTCTTCCAATTTTTATTTATTTCCCTCATTCTACTTTGGGTAGTTGGTAATGTGTCTGTGAACATTTGGTTTGTTTCCCCTTGGAGCTCATCTATTTTTTCCATCTTTTCTATAAAAATTGTGTGGAGCTGCACTACCTGGTATTTTCTCACCTCTCCAATTGTGCCCCTGTGATCTGAGTAAGGAGAGTTGGAACACCTTGAGGGTCTTCCATTGTCTTGCCTTCCCATGTTCCTCTGTGTGTGTGTGTGTGTGTGTGTGTGTGTGTGTTATTTATTGTCCCAAGGAAATGTAGCTTTTGGCATAGAGAGAAAACCATTTGCTATCCACTACTATACTACCTTGGCTATAGTAGCAAATTCAGTGGCATAAATAGCATTGAATATCAACCGAATATGTCAAACCCGAGGAACCACTATGAGCATCCTTTAACCAGAATTAAGAGGACTACAATACTTTGGACAACTATTTTTGAAGGATGCAGGCAGCAGGACCAGAGCTCAAACATTCAACAAGACTGAGTGCCTTGTCCTTCAGGACCACCCCCCTGACTATTTTACCCTTCAAACCTTCCCTCCCCCTACGGAATACAGGCACTGTGAACTTCCTGGTCTGATCCTGGGCCTCCCAAGAGATCTCAGAAGATCCGTATTTAGCTCTCCTCTTCTCTATCCCTACCTCCTAAGGTTTACTCTTGTTTAGTTTTTGTGGTAGTGCAATCTTTAGACCTGAAGTGAAACTCTCCTTTTCTCTGTACATCTCTTCTTCAATCAGGTGGGTCTGTTGATTGTCATGTCTGTTGCACTGTGCTGTGGAGACCCCAGCAGGGAGCCCAAACAGTATCAGCTAGGGGCTGAGCACTCAGGTTGCTTGGTCCTTGGCTGGGTACTCCCTGGTTGGTTGTGCCTAAAAATTATTTTGATGAAGGAAAGACTCAACATGGCTGACTAGGGGAGGAGTGGCATCTAAGAAGCACATGAAAGACACACTTGGAAGACAGAACCTCCATTAGTGTGCTCAGAGGGCTACGGACAACTGAGCAGAGTGACAGGGTCTGTGGACTTCAGCAGGCAGGTTTACACATCCCAAGGACACTGCAGACTTCAGAGAGTGAGAACCTGGTTACATGCTAGTCACTACCACTCCCCAAAATTTCTGGCAAAGAGCTTACATGTGAATCACATGTATATTCTCTTGTTGGAGTGCGTAAACTGTCATCCCATTAGATATTTTTTGAGTTCTGGATTTTTTGTGTTGTATTATTTTCTTTAGTCTGGCAATATTTGGTTGTTTTTTCCTGTTTTGTTTTAGAATTTTCTTGTTTGTTTATTTGTTTTGACTGAGTTGTTGTTTAGGTTTTCTCCCTCATCTCCCTATCTAATTTCTTCACCTCAAGATCCCACCATAGCTCCATTTCTTAATTCTTTTTTCAGTGTAGTAACTCCTCCTCACAAGGTTCTAATTTTCAGTAAGCTGTTAAGTCACTCCTACCTTCTTCTGTATCAACCCACTGTCCTCCCTATATTATTCCTTTTATTCTTCTGTATCTTACCTAGCCCCCTCTCCTACTGAACTCTTTATCCCCTGTTAGTATTTTTTATTTTATTCTTTTTGATGGAGTTGGGCATTCAATCACCCATTTTTCTTACCTCCTTTTATATTATTCTCTTTTATCTTTTTGATTAGTTCCTCTTTTTCCTTTTTCCTCTTCTTCTTTTGATATCTTCCTTTCAATTTTTTTCCTTCTTATTTCACCTTTTATTCCTCAAGTTTTATCTCTATCCCTTATTATCCTTTTCCTTGTCACTTTTCTCTGTCACTGCTATCTAATACTGTTAATTTTCTTTTACTATCTTTCATAACAATTTTATTACCCTCTTCCCATCTTCCATTGCTTAATTTTGTTCAAATTCTATTTTTGTTCATACTCCCATTCCCTGTAACTTCTAACTTTACAACAGTATTTTACCCTTATCAGCCTGTAGATAAATATATCTTACCATGGTTGAATACTGTTCTATTGTTAATGGAGTTAAAATTGTCCTGTTTAGTAGATATTTACTGTGTCTCAATATGTGGTTTTGCCTCAGATTTTGTTCTATTTCTAGAGATCTATTTTATGTAGATAAAGGTTGTACAGTGTTAGTCATCATAGTTTGTCATCCAGTTTGTATTTCCTGCTATTGTTACTGCTAATTTTACTACTTTTTTAAGGTGACACAGTCACTACTCTCTATTGGTTTTCTCTGCATGTCAATATTTAGATTGTTTGGGGGGGTCATAAATAATACTGCAGTTCATTATCAAGGATCTAGGTACTGCACCAAATATGTTGCATCCTCTACCCCCTAATAAATGGAGATGTTTACATCCTGGAAGAAACCCGAAGGTCCATAGCTAGTTTTACCTAGAGCACATCTCTCAAAAGTAGGTCTTCAGACTAGCAATAAAGCTACCCACCAGAAGCAATCTGCAAGCCCCAGCAAAGAAAATGAACAAATAAAACAGAAAAGGAGAAAACACTGAAACAAAATGTCTCATAAAGCTCCCAACTCTCCCCAAGCAAATCCAAGGGACACTGAGGGGGAAGAAATCATAAGCCAGAGAGCCCAAATATCTGAAATGGTAGCTGTTGAGTTAACAAAATGGATCAATAAGATGTTTGCATAATTCAAAGCAGACAATTGGAGAAATAGTTAAAGAGACACTCACCCAAATATAAATAATCAGTGTGTCTAGAGAAGATACTAATCAATAATTAGAGGAGATAAAGATAGACATAAAAACTATGAATACCCAACATAGAAAAGAATTGGAGTCCATAAAACACTTTCAAACAGAAATTTAGGATAACAAAAAATGTATTAAAAATATAGCCAACAGAACTGAACAATGTGAGGACAGAGGGTCAAATTTAGAAGACAGGGCGTGGTTGCTTATCAACTAATTAGAGACATCTTAAAAACAACATAGGAACGTAAAAATTGATTCAGAAACTGCTAGACAATGCAAAGAAGACTAATCTAAGATTAATTGGAATTAAGGAAAAATTAGAAGATCGAAAAAATGGCATAAAAGTCCTGTTCACAGAAGTAATAGTGGAAAACTTTCCAAGCATGGAAAAAATAATTTGACATACAGATAGATATGTGAGGCATATAGCAACCTAAATAGCCATGATCAGAGAAGAACCACATCAATATCTGCATGGTGATAGTCAAAATTCCAGAAATTCCACAAAAGAACAGAATCTCAAAAGCTGTTAGAAAAAAGAAATAAATAACCTATAAAGAAAAATCGATCAGAATCTCAGCAGACTTCTTGACACAAACCCTGAAGTCATGGAGAGCTTGGAGTGAAGTATCTCAAGCCCTAAAAGAAAACATCTTCTAACCCACAAAATTATCTATTAAAATTGGTGGAGAAATGAGATATTTCCTTGATAAAGAGCACCTAAAGAAATTCATGACCATAAACTAGGAATCCATAAAATTCTGAAGTATATCTTGGAAGTATATCTTGGAAGGAGACAATGATGATAACAATGCCAAAACTCCCAATAGAATGAATCTATCAGGCAAGGAAGAAAATAAAATAGAAAAAAAATGAAGGGGATGAACAACAGGAAAAAAAATTAATGACAAAGATAAGCCAATACCTATCAGTTAAAACCATCAATATGTACGGTCTCAAATCACCAGTCCAAAGACAATGATCAGCAGAATGGATTAAGAAATAAGACCCAACAATATACTGCATAAAAGAACACATTTAAGCCCAAAAGAAAGTCATAGACTGACAGTGAAAGGATGTGAAACAATGGTCCATGCAACAGGAACAAGGACAAAAAACAAGAGTAACTATCCTACTTGCAGACAAAAGGGAATACAAGCCAGGACAGATCAGGAGAGACTAAGAAGGTCAATACATACTAGAAAAGAGAATAGGAAGTGATAACAATCATAAATATATAAGAACCAGATACCAGGGCACCCAACTTCATAAACACTAATGGACATGAAAAGTCTGAGAAGTAACAACACAGTTGTAATGGGGGGACCTCAAAATCCCACTATCACAGACGGACAGATGAACTAGACAAAATATTAAAAAAAAAAATAATCAGAGTTCAACCAAGCCTTTGAACAAGTGGACTTAATGGATATTCACCGAGTGTTCCACCAAACAACAGAATACACATTCTTCTCAGCAGCATATGGGACTTTCTCCAAAATAGATCATATACTAGCCCATATAGCATGTTTAAGTAAATGCAAAAGAATTGAATTTATCCCATTAATATTACAAGGTCATTGTACAATGAAACTCTAAATCAAGACAATACATCACAGAAACTATGTAAACATGGAAATTGAATAATCAATTGGTCATAGATGAAATTAAAGAAGAAATTAAACAGTCTGTACAATCAAATTATAATGCCAGTACAACAAATGGGAACCTATGCAATGCACTGAAAGCAATCCTAAAAGGGAATTTTATAACATTGGATTCCCACATCAGAAAAACAGAGCAAGCTCAAATAAATAACCCAATGATGCTTAAAGTTCTTAAAGTTCTAGAAAAAAAAAAGAGTAATCCAAAATAAAAGCTAGTAGGAGGAAGGAAATCATAAAGATCAGAGCAGAAATTAAAGGAATTGAAACTAAAAAATAATACAAAGAAGCAATGAGTTAAAGAGTTTTTTCCAGTGAAAGTTTAAACAAAATAGACAAAATCCGAGCCGATCTTAACAAAGCAGAGAAAGAAAAGAAAAAGACCCCAAATCCATGCAATTAGAAAATAAAACATACAAAATCAATATGAATTCTGGAGAAATCCAGCATACAATCAGTAACTACTTTGAGAACTTCTATTGTAATAAAATGGAAAATTCAGAAGAGATAGATTCCTATATATATGTGTGAAATACTAAATTTGAATCAAAAAGATACAATAAGTTCGCAACTTACTAACATTCTAGTTGTGAACTTTTACAGATATGCACAGAACTCACATTACAAACATTCGTGTATGTGAACAAATCATGGAAGTAGCGCATGTGTCTGCTGGACATTGTCACAGTAGTGCAGCTGTGTGCTTACCACACAGTGTGACAGTGTACAGTAGTACTGTGCTCAGTCAGAGCTCAGGGTGTCCAGAGGCAACAGGAAAAGCAATGGCGATCTGGAGGGGACTGCTAGGAAGTACAAAGAAATAACCATGGAAACAAAAATGAAAATAATTAAGAGATTGGAAGGAGACAAAAATATGGTAGATATCACTCGTTCTCATAACACGACTCATTCAACCACTGGTACAATTCTAAAGAACAAGGACAAGATCATGGGACTTGTGAAGTCTGCTGTGTCAATGAAGTCAACAATAATATGCAAAAAACATGCTAAAAGTGATAGTGGAAATGGAAAAAATTCTCCGTGTGTGGATGCAGGGTCAACATCAGCATCGAGTCCCACTCAGGTTACTGCTTATTAAAGAATAAACTAAATGCCTGTTCGAAGATTTGAAGAAAAATGCAGGGCAAATGGGGTGCATCTTTTACTGCCAGCCATAGATGGTTTAACAAAGTCAAGGTTAGAACCAACATTAACAATGTAAAAGTTAGTGGTGAGTCTGCAAGATCAGATACACAGCTCCCAAGAATTTCCAGTAACACTTAGAGAAATTACTGATGAAGGTGCTTATTACCACAACAGTTGTTAACATCTATGAGACAGGATCATACTGGAAGAGGATGCCAGAACAAAGTTACATCATGACAGTAAAGAGGAAAAGTTGATCCCAAGCTTCAAAGCAGTGAAAGACAGATTTGCCGTTGTTTGGTGGCAATGCTTCTGGTGATATGAAACTAAAGCGTCTCTTAATTTACCATTCAGAGAACCCAAAGGCCTTCAAAGGGCTCTCTATCTATTGTGTGGTAGAATAACTCCAAAGGTTGGGTTCAACGGGCCATTTCCAGGACTGTTTTTTACACCAAGTTGTCCCAGAGATAGAGACATTTTGTTTGGAGAAAGATGTCCCATTCAGTATTCTTTTGCTACCTTACAGTGCAGCAGGTCACCTCCAATTCATGGATGACTTTCATCCCAACGTCTAAGTTGGTTGCTCCTCTAACCTATAGACCAAGGTGTTATTTTGATTTTCAAGAAGTATTATTTGTGTCACACTTATCATCAAGTAGTGAAGGCAACTGATAAAACATGAACAACCTTGCAACAATTTTGGAAGGACTATAACATCTACGAGACCATAAAAAAATAAACTGTGCTTGGTGTGAGGTTTTGGCTGTCACCATGAATGGGGTTTGGAAGAACTTTTACCTGCAGTTTGTTCATGAAGTTCATGGACTTGAGAAGATACATAAGGAATCCAAAGAGATCTTCAAAAAATTAGGGACACTTATCAAAAGCTGGAGCTAGATCTGTAAGAGGATGACTTCACTGAACTCATTGATGTGCAACATGAGGTGCTTACTAAGGAGGACAGTATTCATGTGCGTGTGCATGTGTGTGTGTGTGGGTGTGGGTGGGTGTCTGTGTCCATGTCTGTGTCTGTGTGTTTCTGTGCTTTACATTGTATATTTGTGTCAAAGTTGTATAAGACTTTGTTGGATTTATGAATGTATCAACTAAGAACATTCTCCTGAAGAGGAACTTGTTCATAAGTCAGGGAATTAGTGTATAAAAATCCTTAATAATTTAATCAATGAAATTGAAGAAGTAATAAAAAATCTACCAAATAAGAATGCCAACATCCTGTAGGATTTACTAGTGAATTCTACAAGAATTTTAGAGAAGATCTCATGCCGATACTCCTCAATGTCTTTATGAAATTGAAATAGAAGCAGTACCACAGTCATTCCTGGAAGCAAGCATTATCCAGATACTAAAACCAGAATGGGATCCAACCAAAAAGAGAACTACAAGCCACTCTTTCATGAACACAGATGCAAAAATCCTCAATAAGATACTGGAAAAGAGAATTCAGCATATCATCAAAAAGATTATACACCATGACCAAGTAGGATTTATCCTAGGGATGCAAGGATGGCTTAACAGATGCAAATCAATAAATAGAATACATCACATTAACAGAAGCAAGGACAAGAATCACATGATCAACTTATAAAAGTTTTATAAGTTGAATCACATAAGTGAACTTATAAAATCCAGCATGCATTCATGATAATAACCCTAGAGAAAATTGTAGTAGGAGGTCTTTATCTTATACCGGTTTGATAAAAGCCATCTGAGAAAAAGCAACAGCAAGCATCATACTTAATGAAGAAAAGCTGAAAGTTTTCCATCTAAAATCAGGAACAAGTCAAGGATGCCCATTATCACCACTTCTGTTCAGTGTAGTTTTGAAAAATTAGGGAAACCAATTAAACAAGAGACAGAAATAGAAGGAATAAGGATATAAGAGGAAGAACTTAGATTATTGTTAATTGCTGATGACATGATCCTCTATGTAGAAAACCCCAAAAACTCCAGCAAAAGACTGCTGGAACTAATAACCAAATTTGGAAGCATAGCAGAGCCCAAAGTCAACACTCAAAAATCAAGAGCATTCCTGTACACCAATAACAAAACTCACAGAGATATGAGGGAAACAACATCTTTCACAATAGCATCAAGAAAAATGAAATACTTAGGAATTCACCTAACCAAGGAACTGAAAGAGATCTACAATGAAACTAATAGTACTCTGAAAAAGGAGAGAGGATATCAGAAAGTGGAAAGATATCTCCTGTTCCTGGAGAGGCAGAACAAGTAGAGTGAAAATGAACATCCTTCCAAAACTGTTAGAGATTTAAAGCAATCCCAATCAAAATACAAGTGGCATCGCTCACAGAACTAGAGAAAACAATCCTAAAATTCGTATGGAACCAGAAGAGAACTAGAATAGCTAAAACAATTCTGGGCAACATGGACAAGGCAGGGCACATCACAATCCCAAACTTCAAGTTATACTACAAAGCTAGGAGTGGTGAAAACAGCATGGTTTTGGGAAAAATACTTACCTGCAGATCAATGGAACAGTATAAAAGATGCAGAATCAGCTTCACATACACTCACGTACCCTGTCTTTGACAAAGGGGATAGAAACCTTCACTGGAGGAAAGATAGCCTCTTTAACGAATGGTGCTGGGAAACTGGATTTCCATATGTGGAAGACTGAACCTGGACCCATATCTCTCACCAGGCACTAAACAGAAATCAAAATGGATCAAGACTCAAATATTAAAACAGAAAGACATATTCTTTTGGAAAATAGAATAGGTAAAACCCTTAAAGAATAGGTGTAGGCCAAGTCTTTATGAACAAAACCCTAGTTGGACAAGAAATATTAAAGGATCAATAAATGGGATCACATCAAATTAAAAAGCTTCTGTGTAGAAAAGAAAACCACCAACAGAGTGAAGAAACAACCTACAGATTGGGAAAAATGTTTGCCAGCTACTCCTCAGAGGAATAATATCAAGATTATATAAAGAACTAAAAAAAAAAACTAGAGCCCCCACATTTAAAGACCCAATCCAAAAATAGGTATCTGAAATGAATGGCCCCTTCTCTGAAGAAGAAATACAAATGACCAGTGAACACACGAAATGATGTTCATCATCACCAGGTCATTTGAGAAATGTAAATTAAAATAGCACTGAGATTCCATCTCACTGAGATTCCATTGATATCTTGAGGAGTTGGAACTATCCTCAAGATATCAATCAATAGCAAATGCTGCTGAGGATGCATGGTAAAAAATACCGTTCTCCAATGTTGATTGGAGTGTAAATTGATACAACCACTATAGAAATCTTTATGGAGCTTTCTCAAAAACTGAAATTTGAAGTTCCATTTGACCCAGCTATTCCCCTTCTGGGTACCATCTTGAAAGAGTTAAAGTCATCACAATGATAAATGCATGCCCATGTTTATAGGAATAGAATTTACAATAGCTAAATTTTGAAAACAGTTCATGTGCCCATCAACAAATGAATTGATAAAGAAAAATTGGTATTTATACACAATGGAGTATTACTGTGCCAGAAAGAAGGATAAACTTCAGGCTGTTTTAGGTAAATGAATGCACCTAGAGACCATAATCTTCGGTGAAATAAATTAGACAAACATATTTAAATAGCATATTATTTCTCTTTGTGAGAACCCCAAAGTGTAAAGAAGGAGCAAAAGGGAAGATAGGTAATAGAAAGTAGAACTTTTTCAAATGGGAAGCAGAACAAGAGGTGGGGGAAGGGGAGGGAAAGAAGGGAAAGGGATTTAAAGAAAAAAGTAATTAATTAAAAAATGGAAACAGAGCTTTTGTAAATGGGCAGGGGAAGAAGGATTGAAGGGAGGGGAGGAGAAGAGACAACAAAAATGAAAATGTGCTATGTACATGTGCAAATCCTCCATGACGCATGTGATTATTATGTATTGTAAATATATACTAATAAAATATTTATATATGTACATATGTATGTATGCTTATTTTAATTGAGAAAACTCATGGCTATATAATGAGAAAAATTAAATATAATTCAAAAATGATTTTGCATCTTGACCTTTGGAATACAAAATGTCACACATAAAATTAAAATAAGAAAAAAATAAAAGAAAATATCCAGGGTCAGGCATGGTAGTTTATAGCTGTAACACTAATACTCAGAAGGCTGAGGCAGCAGGAATTTGAATTCAAGGAGAGCCTAAGGTAGTGAGTTCAATGCCAAGCTGCATTACATAGCACAACCCTTTCTCAAATAATGAAGAGGCCCCCAAAATCTAGTTTTATGTACAAAGATAAAAAATACACCCAGGTCAAAATTAAATTTGAAAATAAAATTTAAAGTAAAGTAGTCAGAATTCTTATCAAATATGACAAATTTTATTCAAGAACTACCTGGGGAGATAACACATTTTGGCAACATATGTTAGGCTGTGTACAGCGAACCAACATTTACAATAAAATACAATTCTCTTAAAAAAGAATGTGTGCCAGATTCCCCTGTGAGACTTCTGAAGATTCTGTTATGGAATTCACATCCTGCTTGTCAGAACATTTAGCTTAAAATAGCAAGACTTTTGAAAGATGATTTTCAATCAGCCCAATACAAATTTACAAGACAGGAAGATAGGATTTATTGTTAATGATATTTACATACTGATTAAAGATATAGTAGGGCATACTGTAATATATTGACTTTAATAGTTAATTTCTCCCATAACCTTTGCTCCTTGGGAATAATGGTAGAGTCATTCAAATGTAAGTAGGTGTCTGTTTTAAGATCTAAGTCTGTATCCCTGTGCAAGAGTTATCCTGTATAGTGAAACAGTTTGTCTTAATCTAAGTTCTCTAATCCTTCAAGAAATTATCTAAGAATGTACTTAAGGAAGCCTGATAAAGCTGAAAAAGATTGAGTTAATATATCAACCTTCTATATAGGAAACTTATGTAAAGCGATTAATATCAATAATTCAGATTTGGTCATTTTAGTAGTATTTTGTGAAATCAATGTATTTGTCTCAATATGATCTGTTTACCAAGAAGTAAACAGAATCAGAACTATCTTTATATACCTGAGGGTACAAGGGGGGAATTCGTTTCCAATTTAAGTTCCACAAGAACATAGAGACATATTCGATTAGTAGACAGTGGTCAATTTCCTTTGTACTATGAGACCTGAGTGAGAACATCATATCGCATTTCTCAAATAAATTCAATGAGTAGACAAAGGTTAATTTCAAGCAAAAATCCAATCCTTATTCAAATCACTTCTACTATGATACTAATTCAGGGAAACATTGAAATCTGTGTGTGACCACAATGGAGAGAAAGTGAAATGGCTACCCATAAGCAATAAGATTCCAATTATAATTCAGAATCATGCAGGAACATAATGTGAAATAGTAAAAAGTTCTTTGCAAAGTCTTGAGTTGGAACTTCTAAAATGCATTTATAAGGACAGACTGAGATGCAGGCTGAATCTTGGCGAGTATAGAGTCATGGAAGCCAAAATAAGATAGTATTTTAGAAAGGTAAAGTGAGCTGGTGATTGACAATTGCTCCTTGGCTTGGAGGATATGGAGATTATTTATGATCTTAGCGATAGCAGTATTGTGAAGCAATGACAGGATTTGAAAACAAGATTGGAAATCCTGATGAAAAAATGGAGAAATAGAAATAGCTTTGAAACCCTTTTCCAGCACTTATACTTTTATAAAGCATTAGAATAGTTATCCTCTTTTTCCTTATATCTCTCATGAGCATATAATTTGTATTCATTGCCTCTATTAAAAACATTGTGAAACATGAACAAAACACTGTGGAACATGAATAAAATATTGATTTCACATGCTAATAAGTTAAACATGAAAGGTAAGATACATACCTTTCAGTCAACATGTGCTTATTTTATTAACAGGTGAGATTTACCCCTCTTTTGCCTTGCAATATCAAGTGGGGAAAAACACGTGCACTCCTAACTTACCAGTCACCCAGTAAATCTTATTCATAAAAGTATTGTTAGACTACTTGTCAAATGACTTGATGGATTCTTCATATAGTGTTTATATCAATTCATGTATGCAAGGCTCTCTCAGAGAGAAGAGAACTTCGGCTGTTTTTCTCTTGTTTGTTATTGCAATAATACATCTTTTTAAAATATTCAAATGTCATGGCGAGACACAGAAGATAGACATGAGTTACTGATGCAATCAACAGGGTACAATGAAAACAAATATTCTTTCCATTCTAAAATTAGTGAAGAAACAAACTTCTGGACAAAATGTAATTTCTACTTTAAAGCTCAGGCAAGCTGCCGTATGAAATATTACTGAAAATCCGATCCAGGGTACGCCACGAAGTTAATCAGCATTTCAAAACAGTGAAGCTTTACGTATGTTTCAAAATAGGTCTGAAGACAGATAATTAAAGTGTATGCTCAAAAGTGTTTTGACGATATGATAGATAAGGGCCTCAAAGGAGAAAGAAAGTACAGAACAAGTGAACACTGAAGTTGCACATTTCTGACTACCATAGAGTTGCAATGGCACCAAAATTGAGAGGTGATGATAGAATTTTGAGGACCTCTGCTAACACCTGAAACTGTGGATTATGATCCCACTTGGCAGTGCCAGGACCAAGGCCAATCAGTGCAGCTCACAGCAAGATGCTCCTGTGAAATAAGTGGGTGGTTGTAGCATCTAGACACAGCTTGGGGAAAAACTTTCTTAAAATGAAAAGGTTATTTATAGCCATGTTGTTTTTTTATTTGTTTGAGTTTTCCTTCGGAAATACCAAAATCCTTAATAATAAATATGATTATTTTACTTGGAAAACAAAAGCAAATAAATATCAAACAAATATACAAATCAAGTGCATGTGTAACAGCCAAGTTACAGAAAAAAATTGCCTTTCATCACTTTTTTCACTCTATGGAATATATTGCAAAATGTGTTGTAGTGCCTGGGATCGCTGCTAGCAAAGAAATCTTACGAAAGATTGTAAGATTGACATTTTCAAAGTTACAAGGGGTGGTAATAAAATCAGAACTCCCATTTAGTTCTGTGCAGTGATGTGAAAATCAAATGACAATTAAAATCAACGGCTAAGAAAATATACATATACATATATTTACTATTTCTGTGGTCAGTGCAAAGCAAGCTGCAGGACTGATGAAGGTGACAGAGGCCAATTCTCTAATTCAGTTCTGAGAAAGTTTTGGTAATTTTGTGATGGATAATAGTGTTCGTGGATTTCACACAAGTTGTGCTAATGAACAGGTTAGTCAAAACCATGATGCAGTGTTTAGAGTAGCCAGCTTCCATATGTCAAAGAAATAACTTCATTCTCATTTTGCTCCATGAACTTAGACAAAAAGATTATTTTCTCTATCTTGGAGATTCTAGTCTAGGTACTGTATTGTATAAAGTCATTTTAAGGTCCAATTAGTAGCATTAATACAAACACTTCACATTTTTATAGCAACAAACACTTCAAAATACTTCGTATCCTATTGTTCATTCACTTCTAATATTACTTCTATATTTGTCTGTTTTTCATCGCTATAACAAAATACTTGAGGTTGAGTAATTTACAAATAAATAGGGTTGATTTTACCCACAGTTTTGGAGACTAAAAGTCAAATCGCTCTGGTGCCAATTCTGATTAGGGTCCCATGGCAGATGGCATCCCAGTTAAAACATGCGAGAGAGGGATTACATGACTAGACATGAAACCATAAAGCAGGTAAGATCTAGCATAACTCTTTTATTATAGCTTTGTCTTATGAAGTAACCACAGTCCCACGAAGCTAAGCTAATTCTTTCTGTGAACAATGCTCCCAGTGATCTAATGATCTCCTTCTAGGGCCCACATTTTGAAGGTCCTGCCACCTCTTCACATTACCATATTGGGGGATAGCACCAAGTACATGAAGCATGGGGAGCTAACAATACCCAAACCATAGCAACAACCCCTAAATTACTAATAAACCCACTGGATATTATTTTTCAAGCTTGTCTATTTCATTCAAACATTAGTATAATAATATGGAACATTTCCTAGAACTCAACTAAATTACGGCACTATCAATGGCTGTAAATTCAGAGCATGAGGTTGTAAAGCCAAGCAATTTCTTTATAAAGGATCTCAGTTTTCTCATCTTTAAAATGGAAACGATGACACTGAAGGTCCCTCCAGCTCTAACTTTACATAAAGATATAAGTAGAGGTTGCTGTCAAGGCAAACCATACTTTAACATTAAATCCTTCCAGTCTCAGAATTTAATAATTCTTTACCACCTGTGTGCCTCTGAGCAAAATGTACGTGGATTGTTAGGAGCTGATGAGTTCATTTTCTCATTAATGGGTTTTACTCCAAAACCCCCGTGGGTAACAGACCACCAGTATTGCAGGGGTTCCAAATCGTTATTTTTTAAAATTTAAGTCTACCCTTTATAAAAATAAAATCTTTTATAGGAAGCTGATGCAGCAGTACTACTCTCAAATTTTTCAAGATCATGACTTCAGATATTTAAATATGTAACATATTTTTCTAAAATTAAGATTGAATTCTATTCAAACCATGATTTTGCCTGAGACAGGAAAATAATCAAATTGACTCAAAATTCAGTCATTTTATTTTTCTCAGTCATTTTAATTTAAATGTGATCAAATTTATAATATCCCTCTCTCCTCTTCTTCCTGTAATATGCTAACAAATGTACTTACACAAATGCCTCATGGCTATCAGTATGGAGGGCCATATCACTGTTGATCATTATTAGTATTGGTTTTCTGAGATGCAACTAATTTTAATAGTGGGCTACATTCAATTGCTGTTTGGCATTTTGATGTAACAATACCTGTTATTGACTGCATGATCTCAATTTCTGCTAGAGCCTTGTTTCATACCATTCACAAGATCTCTGGTAGTTTTTCCTCATTCCTTTAGTTGCTTGCATGTAATTCCTAGAGACCAAGGGAAACATTTTTTATTCAGCTATTCAGTCCAGAGCTTTATGAAATCGAAAGGTGTCTCTCAGATACTCTAACTGTTAGACATGTCATACTATAACGTCTTGTAATATAATATTTTCCACGTGGCTCTCAGGTCATCTGTTTCTCCAGAAAAAGAGATTCACTTTTTTTCTTCTCGAAAAATAAATAAATAAATAAATAAAACTTTAAAAGGGTGTATTCTTTTCCCCCAAGAACATACAGTGAGTATTAGATTGTTTCTAACTTGGCATTTTCTCTCCCAAATCTTATTGCCTCTTCTCTAACCTAAGTGCTCATTTTTAATTTTCCTATAGCAGGAAAGATTTCCAGAAAAGTATTCTACTGAATATAAAGGTTATAATAGCACTAAGGTCGTTGAAATCTCACATGAGTAATATTTTATATTGTTTTTCTTTACAATTCAGTTGTGGCCACACAAAATGGTACAGTGGAGGTCAAATTATGTTTAAATGGCGATGAGTGTGGCACACAAGTCATTGAATAGAACAAGAAAGTCTGTCGAGTCAAACAAGAAAATAGTAAGAGTGACAACAGAAAAGAAACCACCATAGAAACTCTTAATTGATATATTGCATATGTATCTTGAGACACATTCAGTGATTTTTCGAAATGTTTCTTCTTAACAAAAAGACTCAACCAATCACTTAACTTCAGTTTTTTGCTTGTTTGTTTGTTTTTGGTGCTGGGATCGAACTCAGGGTCTTCTGCTTGCAAGGCAAGCACTCTAACCACTGAGCTAAATCCCCAGCCAACTTCAGTTTTTTAAAATAACAAATCAATGAGTTTTATTTGGATCTTCCATTCCTACCTGTTAAGCTAGGGAAAGGGAAGTGCAAATAATAGATATAAAGCACAATAAAAATGAAAAGACATATGGAGGTACATATGTGAATATATATTGCAGAAGCTGGCTGTCTAGCTATATCTTTTTATTTCACTATGCCTGGTACTTGCCCGGTCTGAGTAGTCACCAACAATTTCTCTTTTATGATTCGTCTTATACGGAAATTATAGGGTTCCTTAAGCATGCTCAGAACTTTCATTGCCGTTATTTACTGTGCATGTCCTCTTCAATCACTCTAATAGAGCTTCATGTTCCAATTGTTTTTTTTTTCTTTTCTTTCTGTCCATCAAAATTTACCATTTACTCAGGTCCTTGACCTCTTCTGCTCCACTCCTAGTAATACCTGTTATTTTACCAAGAATCATATAAAGGAAGTAAAACAAAATAGTTTAGCAAATCTACATGTGAAAATTTAATTCTAATTGCTGGCATTTAGCTCTTCAAAAAAATTATTTGAAAAAGTCAGCGGGGGCAGCAGGAGTAGGAGAAGCAGTGTAGACAGGCAGAGGCAATACATTCTGTTATGTCATGCACAGTGCCAAGTTTTATTCAACTGAGATCAGTCTTTAAATATAACTGAAAAACATATTGAGCTAGAATTCAGGTACTTTTAGGAATCTCAAATAATCATAACACAGTTAATATGAGGGTAACTAACTGCTGTGTTTAGGCACAGATTTGTTCAAATAGATCTGCAGCTGGAAAGAAGACAACTCTGAATTATTTTCTTCTGAAAAATTTTATCTTTCTCAACTCAAACGAAATTCTTCAAACATTTAACAGAACAAGGAAAACTACCTATGGGCACCTTCAAAAACTGAATTAAAGGACAGCAACACTGAACTGCAAAGTGCAAAGCATTTTGAAACATGCCATTCTTTTCTTGTTTGAGTCATTTCTGTTGTTTCAAGTCCCATATATGCTAGGAATGTTTGCGGAGCACAATTTCTTAGTTTCTTGTAATTTAGACAGACTGAAATATTATTCGATGAAGACATAAGTCTTTGACTGCATTTCCTGCCTGACTCCATATTCAATCAGCTTTGACGTGATTTTTTTTAAAGCAGCCTTAGAGTTGAGATTGATATAAAATACTTTTTTAATGATAAAAAGGTTAAAAATTGTAGTCCAAATTTTGCCAAGTCCTTCCTCTACACACAAAAAAAGATAAAAACACATTCAACATACAGAAACCAGAGTATCAGGATCAAAAGAGAAAAATCAGTAAAAATAATCAAAATTGGAAATGAAAGCCTTTCTCCTCTGTAGGAGCAGTTGGGGCTGGGTATGAGAACTGAGTGCAATCCAGATGCTATAAAGATGATGGAAATGGATGAAACCGTGAAATTCAATTGAGTGAAGAGATTGGTTGAACTTTTAGTTCACAGGAAACTTTTCAATAAATTCTTGAATGTATTTCAAGGTCATACTCAAAATTTTGAGTAAAAGCATGTTATTTTGGGGTGGATATAAGAAATGGCATATACCAAAAACCATGCCTTTTCCAGGAAGAGCTTTACTTTTCAGTAATGAAGACTTGAATACCTCTACGTGGAACTTATCACTGGAATTCAGAAAAATCACACTTAACTCTAAATTTATGATTATTGATACTCAGATCCAGTGCTATGCTTGCTTTGGGAAGCAATTGGCTTTGTAAAATTATTCAATTTATTGTTAGAAAATTATAACATAATTACAAAAAGCTAAATTACAAATCAGTGTGGACCCACACCCAGGGGATGCACATTACACGGAAATGAAATGGAAAAGTCTAAAAATATGGCCATAAACTCAATATCTTGCATACTGTTTTCCCCAAAAAGAAGTGACAGGATTCAATTTGTTGAACAGAATATGATTCATGGTAAGGAAGAATTCTATTTCTGTTCTATAATATAAAGGGAATGGAGAATTAGTATCTGGTATTTGACTTATAAAAATGTATAAAAACTACAGCTACATTCTTACTAGTTTGACTCTGTGAAGATTTGCAGCATACTTGAGTTAAGCAGGATATAAGTCACTGAGAAAGCTGAGTGGGAATTACTAAATAGAAGTAGAACCTTTTGTTTTAACAAGGTCACTAAATCACATCTTAGCCAGGGAAGTAGGGACTCTGGGTCATTAACATTCTGAAACTACTTATGAACCAAAATGAAATGACACAGTGGTCTCTCCTCTACTCCTAGCGAAGTGTCAAATCTTTCCCAGAGCACCAGAACAATGACCACTAATTAGAGGTCTGGATGGTAGTCCTTAAAAATGGTCGAATCTGTTATTACAGGACAGATTAATGAAAATCAAATTCTATTTCATTGCTGCAGAATTCCTGGATTATTTTGCTTAATAAAACAAAAGCCAGTTCCAGTCAGGTTATCACAAATGATAAGATTTCATTCTTTTTAGAGACAAATAGTATTGTATTTATATATGTACCAGAGTTTTTTTCATTTATCAACTGATGGACACTTAGGTAGTTCCCATGTTCTGGCTATTGTGAATAGTGTTGAAATGACCATGAGAGCTCAGATATCGTTCAACATATTGTTTTCATTTCTTTTGAAAATACGCCAAGGAATGGGATGACTGATTCATGTGATAGTTCTAGTTCTAATTTTTCTTATGATCCACCACACTTATTTCCACAAAGAATGTATGTTTTCTTTTCTTCGTGTTCTTGATAATATTTGTCTCTTTGGAAATGCCATTCTAACTGGAGTGAGATGACAGCTCGTTATCATATTTATTTGCATTTTCATGATGATTAATGATGTAAAACAGTTTCTCATACACCTGTTAGCCATTTGTATGACTTCCTTGAAAAAAAATGATCAAGATATGCTGTTTATATGTATCACACCCCCAAGCTGGATGTATTCACTTTCACTAAGTTTTACAAACATACTATTAAAAATTTTTAAAAAGAGAAAATGATTAAAAACCTGTGTAACATAGACAATAAAGAAAAATACAGTGACCTGTTCATCGAAATTTGACAAAATTGATATGATTAAACAAATAAAAACCTTCAAGCTCAATAAAGAAAAACATGTGTTCAAGATGTTTATCTATTTTAAAATTATTAGATTTAATGTATTTCTATTTCACCATAAATTTTGTGAGTTTCTTATATCTTTACTATATTAAACTTTTGTCAGATATATAATTTACAAATACATTCTCTCAATTTTTGGATTGCTTTTTAATTTTGTTTGTCACATCCTTGGCTGTGCAGAGCATTTTTAATTTGAGGCATTTTGACTCTCTTTCTGTTTGTTTGTTTGCTTTTAGTATCAGGTACAAAATTAAATCTCCAAGACCAACAGCAAATAATTTTTCCTCTATGAGTTTCTAATTTTCCCCTAAATTTAGAAAAATATTTCTAAAAATTTTTATGGTATCAGGACATACATTTCAATGTTTAATTCATTTGCACTTATTTTTCATATGTAACATAAAGTAAGAGTCTAACTTTTTTTTTACATGAAGATATTCAATATTCTTCAAATCACTTATTGAAGATATTATCCTTTTTCCATTGTGGATTCTTGTCCAAATATGTGTGGATTAATTTCTGAGTTCTTTCTTGGGTTTCATTTTTCAATGTGTTTGGTTTTATGCCAGCAGATACAGTATTATAATATAAATTGAAATTTGGAAATGTAATATTTCCAAACATTTATTCTTTCTCAGGTTTGCCTTGGGTAGCAACATATTTTTGGCTCTGCAAAAATTTGAGGATTTTTTTTTCAATTCCTCTAAAAATTTGCCATTGAAATTTTGAAAAAGATTGCAGTGAATCTGCAGATGCCTTTGACTAGAATAGACATTTTAACAGTATTAATTATTGCAGTACATGAACATAGAGTATTTTCTATGTGTCTCTTCAATTTTTCATCATTTTTTATACTTTTCAGTATATAGTTCTTTCATCTTTTTGGTTAAATTTTTCCTAAGTAATTTATTCTTTATGATGCTATTATAAATCAAATTCATAATTTCTTTTCCAAATAGTTCAATATGATCTAATGATCCTTTTTGATACATCTAAAGAACTAACATAAGTATCTCGAAGTGGCACTTTTACTCCTGGGTTCACTAAATCATTATTCACAATAAGAAAGTTATGGAAAAATTCAAGTTGTACCATCACAAGATTAAAGGATATATAAGTTGTTTGTATAATGGAGTATATTTAACTTTAAAAATAAGAAGTCCTGTATTTGTAGCAACATGAACGAACCTGGAGAGTATAGTGCTACATGTTGAAAAAAATCTTCATAAGTTCACTTTTACGTGGAATCCTAAAATGTTGAACTCATATATCAGAGTCAAATAGTAGCTACGAGAAGAGGGGAGGAAAAAAATGACACGTTAGTCAAAGGATGGAAAGTTTCATTTACTTAGGAAGAATGTGTTCTAGAGACCTGAACATGGTAACTATAGTTAATACTGTGTTATATATTTGAATGTTGTTAAAAGAAACACTTTTAAGTGTTCTCACAGTACACAGAAAAAGTAGCTGTAAAGAGATTAATATGTGAATTTGTTTAACCCTAGTAATTAGTTCATCATGTGTTTGTTGTATACATTATACATAAATTTACTAAAAAATAAGCAATGGTCAATTCTCAGTACTTTCAAATACTAAAAAAAAAAAAAAAACCTGATTTCCACATTTCATGCTTTTATCCATTTTCCACAAGATTTTTATTTTCTTTCTTGGAAATTTTAGTCAAATATCCATTAATACATGAAGTTTCAAAGCAAGTTAAGCTATCAAAAAGCTAAGTTATGAGCTACTATCCATTTAGTTTAATTTTACTTTATATGGTAATTTTTACTACAATAATAACCTTATGCAAACTCATGACTCAAAAAATTTTAGAGTATTTGATCATAATTTGGGCACATAATTTTTCTTTGTGATATCTTAAATAAGGACTTTCACAGGTGGTATATTGCACTAAAGAGCTTATTAAAATTTTTTTAAGTGAACTTGGGCAATTATTTTTATTTTGGCTAAAGAATACAAATACCTAGCTTGAAACTTTCATAAAATGTATGAATTTCTCTGTGATGTCAAGGATTATAAACTGATGAATTACTCAACAGAAGTGATGTTTGTGTTTGTGCATGCTTCTGTGCGTTTGTGTGTGTGTGAGAGAGAGAGAGATGGGGAAGAGTAAGGGAGAGTGAAGGTTTGGAAGGAAGGAGAAATGACAGGAAGTTGGGCAATTTGGTATGTTATATATAGATTTTTAAAATAAGTGTTTTAGCTTGAAAAATATGAGATTTACATGAAATTGCGAAGATACTATAGAATCTTTCTATTCTTTCAACCAGTTTCCCCAATTCGTATATTTTACATTCTCCCAATTTGTCAAAGGTAATTAATTAAAACCAGTGTTTTAGAATTATCTAAACTCCATACTTTACTCAGTTTCCTTTGTTATTACCTATTGTCTGTTTCTATAACAATATAATATCCAAGATAGAATAAGTAATTTACTCACATCTCTTGTTTTTCCTGACCATGATCTTGGCATTTAGGATGCCACTGATTTAGGCTGGTCTAATTTTTATGATTAGTTTGGGGTTATGAGTGTTGGGGATGAATACCATAGAAGTGAAATGTCCTTCTTATTCTATCATTTTAGCTGTAAACTGTTATACACAGGGATTATCCCACATGAGGTTAATCTTGACCACTTAATTGTCATGTTTCTTCACTGTAAATTTACTATTTTTACCGTGTCCATAATCCATTCATTGGAAACATGCTACTAATTTCACCCTAAAATAAACAATAGTGATGTGGGAAATTATTTAAATTTTAGCATTTTGAGAAGGTGATTGTCGATACAAATTATTTGAAATTATTCTATAAAAATGATATGACCCTTCGCTCCTCTTTAATTTGTGACTCATGAATACTTTTATGTCTGTATAGAGCTCTGTGTATCTATTTTATGCTTTGGGTTATAGGCTAATATTACTTTATTTTGTTCCACAAATTGTTCCAAATGGGACACCAAGTTAGACTTGGTATATCTTTTACATGTCCCTGCTTTAAATTTTGAAGCTTATTTCCAAGTTCTGTAAGATCTCTGAGCATTTCTGTATATTCCTTGATCCATTTCTAGTGTCAGCTATTTATTCAAGAATCCCTGGTTTTATTTTTTTAGTGAAGGTTATTTAAAAAAACCAAAAAACCAAAACAAACAAACAAACAAACAAAAACAATACCTAGGTAATGAGTATGATACTGCAGTTGAGAACACAATGTTTATAAATATCCATATTTGAATGACATTGAATATATCATGATTCCTTCAAATACTACATTCTTTATCTATCATTACTGGATATTTTTTATGACCAATACACATACTTTATAAAATCTAGGTTTTCATTTCTACAAAGATATTTCAATGATTCACAAAATTTACTAAAGCATTGATGAGATCTTTTTTGCATATGATAATCTAAGAACATGGAGACACAGGTAGTTACTGTAGGATACATTAAATAACTTCTTTAGAATATGATCCTATATTTACTATGAATAAATAACTGACTTTTCAAGACTGTATGCTACCCATTTTCTTTGTGAACAGAATGGTTTGAACATACTGTGTACATACAGCATTTACAAAAGTGAATGAACCAATTTCAGCAACCAGACTAATATGGATAAAAACAACTAGTGAATAAATTTTGTTGACTTAATACTGGTTATATCAACTAGATGTGACATAAATTTCATGATATTTCTTTTATATCTTGAAAATAACATGCTGATTTCTAAAAACTCAAAAAACACAATTTTTGGAGCAAAAATGAAAATTTCTCTCAAAATGAATCCACAATCTGTTATGAATGCAGCTATCATTTACATTTTCTGCACTTATTTGTACATATATACGTCTAAGTTTTCTCATAAACATTTTATTGTTTTGTGAGACTAGGTTAATAATATGTATTCTGTCCTGCAGCTTTCATTGGTCATTTATTAGTTTATATAATCAATATTGCCATGTCCATACAGGTAGATTTAGGTCACCATTTTAATAAATTTATAAAACTTCATTATATGGATGTAACTTTACTTAACTAGCTCCCATGCAAGTACATTTCAATTATTTCCAGTTTTTTTGTCAGAAAATAGTAGCAACATATAAGTGCATATACAAAGTTATTTATAGCATAGATTTCTAAGAGTGACAAAGCTGGGTCAAAGATTATACACATTAAAACTTTTCATAAGTATTTCTCACACTGATCTCTGAAACCACCGATAAGGGGTTGGGGATTTAGCTCAGGGGCAGAGAACTTGCCTTGCAAGCACAAAACCCTGAGTTCAATCCCCAACACACACCCATAAATAAATAAATAAACTCCCTGACAATTCACATTGCCTAGACTATGTTGGGTTGCTGTCTTCATACTCTAATGAATACCAAATGCTATCACACTTATTAAATTCAAAATGTAAAATATACATTCTTTATTTTTGGCTTAATTATGAGTCTAATATTGTTTTCATATGCTCATATGGTATTTATATGTCTTCTTTTAATAATAGAAATAAATTCTGCCTTTTTATCTGCATTTTTATCATTTGTAGGAGATATTTATATATATTTTTGGGGTTTCTTTTGTTTTGTTTTTTGTTTTTTGCATGCTGGAACTCAAACTCAGGGCCTTGTGCTTGCTAGGCAAGCGCTCTACCACTTGAGCTAAATCCTCAACCCCATATATTTTTGAACATAATAGCTTCTTTTATGTTCTTTGTAAATATTATCTCCAGCATTATCATATGACTTTTAAATTTGCTTTGTTGTCCTCCATAATACAAAATATTAGATGTATTAGATGGGCAAAATCCATTCATCTTTCTTTTCATAACTTCTTAGTTTCAAGTATTACTTAGAAATAAATTTACATTTTCCATATTATGAAAGTAGTATTTTAATCTCAATATTTTCTTAATTTTAGGTATGTTTATATTTTTATGTGAAACAGTTATGTCAATAGATTCATTATAATGCTATATATATTTTTTTCAATGATTAGCAAGTGGTGTATATAAATGTTATTTATTTTTTGATTATCCAGTAATATCTTTTTTTAACTATTAAAGAATAAGTTTAAAAATAGTTCTTTAATCCAGGTGTGGTGATGCATAACTGTAATCTCAGCACTTGTGAGGGTGAGACAGAAGAATTTCCAAGAATTCATGGGCAGCTTATGGTACATAGTAAATTCAAGGTCAGCCTGAACCACATAGAGAGAAAATGTCTCACAAAACAAAACAAAACAAAATAGTTCTTTATAATTGCAATATAATTTAATATCTTTGCTCTCCTGTTTTTCTATCCAGATTCCTAATATCAACATAATCAAGTTTTAATTTACGTGACTTTATTTCTTTCTAAAAATTTGAAGGATCTCATTTTATTTTCCAAAAATAGTATCTGTCTTTGATATGGTACATGATGACTTTTTATCTATTGTTCTCAACATTTGATGGGCCATTTACTCCTAGAGAATGATATATTTTAGTTTGGGAATTTTTTAAAATAGTATTTTTGAACTTATTCTTCTTAGATTTTGTCTATGATATGTAGAAACGCTAATAGATATTGACTCTATCTATCCCACTATTTCATTTTCTCATCTTTTTATTATCCATCACCTTGATTTTTTATTTTACTTTTTTTCTATTTTTATTAGTATATGTTTGCAGTACAAAATGATCACATTGTTCATGGGAAGTTGGAGTTGGTACATGTACATAACATAAATGGCTTACATTTTAAATTTTCTCATTTTGCCAGCCAAACGTGGCATTCATTTTCTTAAATAAATTTTATATTTTAGAAGGTTTAGTTTTAAAATAATTGCAGAGATGGTAGAAAGAGCTTAATATGCACAGTACCCTGTTTCTCCATATGTCAACATCTTACTTTCCCATTGTACATTGCTCAAAATTAAGATATTGGTTTTTATACATTTAATTATTAGAAGCCCATATTTTATTCAGATTCCTTAGATTTTTACCTAAGGCTACTTTTCTATTCCGAGGTCATATCTAAATAACATTTATTCTTTTCTTACTATTTTACTGCTATTATAATAAATGACCACAAACTTGGTAGTTTAATATATAACAAATTTACATTCTTAAAGTTCTGGAGGCAAAAAGCCCCAAATGAACCTTATAGTACTAAAGTCAATATGTTGCCAAAACTGCATCCTTTCTGGATAATTTTGCCAATAATTTGTTTCCTTCTTTTCTTTCTTTCTTTTTTTTTTTTTTTTGTGGTGCTGGCGTTC
>QZML01001158.1:107723-128604 GCA_016801275.1 Hystrix brachyura
GTGGATACATATCAAATTGTTTCTCTGGTATGAGAAACCATAAGCATAAATAAGGACAAAAAAGTATAATGGATATCATGAGCAAGAAAGATAATATCCAAATGGGAAGAGAACTAGAGAGGGAGGAGGGGGAAAAGAAAGAAGGGAAAAAGAAAGGAAAAGAAAAAGGAAAATGTATATAAAGTTACTATAAATAGGGAAAGGAGAGGGAGTGGAAGGGAGCGATGGGGAAGAAGAGTGGGAAACCAAGATGTATCATGTACAGGTACAGATTAACTATGATGAATGTGATCACTATATATACAATGTACCAATACATGCTCTTGGAAATAAAATAAAACAAAACAAAACAAAAAATATATGATTACTTAATCTCTATTTTCATAACTTGCTATTTCACTCAATTTTTATTGGGAAATCTATGTGGAAAATATAGATATAACATTCATTCTTGCTCCTACATAGTGTTACATTATATGAATAGAATGTGAATTATCCACTGTACTACTTATGATTATTTAAGTTTTCCCAAGTTTGTTTCAGTGAATTCCTATCATATATGTCATTTTACATGTATCAGAATTCTCACAATACACTCCTTGCTATTTCTCAAACATGTCAGGCACCCTATCAACTTAATTTCACTGAACATCCTGTTTCTTCTGGATGGAATGTTCTTCTTTGCTATTCATGTCATCTTTTCAAGTCCTTGTACAAATATTACATTCTTAAATATATCTTCTCTCTTTACTATATATCCTGGAAATCCTGGTAATCCTTTTCTGAGAGACTGTCTTTTGGCTTAGATGGCCTTATTATTTCCTGATATATGTTACTTGTTTTGAGCATTGTTTATCTCTACTACTGTTAAACTGTTGTTATTGTGAATGGGATCTTTTCAGTACTACATTCCCTATATGGCTATAGCTGAAGAATAAAATTTTATTGATTCTATATTAATATTTCTACCCTCCTGGGTGGTTCAATTATTTAATTTTTTATTCTGAGAATGTTTATATACTTTCTTAGAAGGTTTTTATAAAAAAGACCATGTTGCTTGCAAATAGCAATTTTGATTCTTCTTTTTGAACTATTTTTCCTTTCACTATTTTTTAAATTACAATATTGAGCATCAACTTAGTTGGTCACCCAATAACTTTGTACGCATAGGATATTTTATTTGAAATTTTATTATAATAAACACTTTTTCCAACAGTTCAAACATTTGGTTAGTCAATTTCATTAGATGATTGCTGTAATATACTCTACAGACCAATTCACAATGACACAGCCATCATTTTTTTCAATTTTTTAAAATTTTATTTTATTTTAATGGTACATTTTAGATGTACATAGTGATAACATTCACCATAGGGGATTTGTACTGGTACATGATATATCTTGTTGCTTCTTTTTTCCCATTCCCCTCCCCTCGCTTCACCCCCTCCTCCCTCCCTATTTACAAAAGCTTTGTTTCCATTTTTCCTTCCATTTCTTATTTCTCTTGTCCCTCTATTCCTTTCCCCTTCTCCCTCCCTTGTTCCCTTTCCCATTTGGACATTTTCTTCCCTTTCCCAATATAATACATTTTAGTCTTTATTTACACTTCGGTTTCCCACACCAGAGAAACTATGCAGTATTTAAACATGTGTGTCCGATTTATTTCACTTAAGAGTATGGTCTCAAGATGCATCCATTTACCTAGGAATATCTCAAGCTTATCATTCTTTATGGCAGAGTAGTACTCCATTGTATAAGAATGGCTATTATCACTTGGGTCAAATGGAATCTCTAGTCGTAGTTCCCTGAGGAATCTCGTTTTAATCTGCATTTCTCGAATGCCCAATGATTTTGAACATTTTTTTCATATATCTACTTGCTGTTTCTACTTCTTCATCTGAGAAATGTCTATTCATTTCAGTTGCCCACTTTTGGATTGGGTGTTTAAATTTGACACAGCCATTCTTATTTTCTGCTGAAACATTTTCACATTTGTGATTCCCTTTACAAATTGCAAGTGAGTGGCATTAGGTTTAGTTGATTAAAGAATGAAAATATTGGACTGAGTTTTAAACATTTGTCATATAGCATATTAGATATCAAAACTAATATTTAAAAAATGGAAAAATCAGTAAATTAATAGTGTACATCATATAGTCAAAAAACATTAAACAAAATGATTGACTGAAAGCTTTCTTTCTTTTTTTTTTTTTGGGTGCTGAGGATCAAACTCAGGGCCTTGTACTTGCAAGGCAAGCACTTTAACCACTGAGCTAAATCCCCAGCCCTGTCTTTTATTTTTGAAGCAAATTCTTTTGCATCTGTGCTGGTGTGTGAATGGCACATGAGGCATGGAAGTGGTGGGACTGTATGTGCATTCAAATTAAACATGGAGATCATGCATGTATATCATAACCTTCAAAACTGATTAATAGAACATATTTATAAATTTCTTTTTAGAGTAAGTATTGCAATATGTAATAAGAATACAGTACTTGCCCAGAAAGAGTTTGTCATGCAAATTATCCAAAGGAACTTAATCTCTGAAAAAACAAAATCTACTTCATGGTTTACTAGCCGAATCCTGAAATTATTGATGCACTACATGGTATTATTAACAAGAGCCTTCCTTTACATTGTTTTTGGGGATCAATGGAAATCAAGAAGAAAGAAATCATTCTCGAGCCATTCAAATGCACGAATAAGACTGATTCATCTTAATACACATCACCTTGTAAACCAGTGTAAAGTTCACACATTCTCCTATAATTTAGGCCTATCTCCTCAAGATAGCTAGACGTGATTTCTTCTTGCCTGGTTTTTGCTAATGCAATGTCTATTGCCATCACATTCTATCCCTGTGCCCTCATTTGAAATATTAACTTTGGTATTCTTAGTTACTTTACTCTTTAAAGAAAGATTATTTAAAATAAAATGTGGTTACATCTAATATCATGAAAGAGAAATTCAATATTAAAAACTACTCATTTAAATCTAGGTATGTTAATAATTCTTGTTCTCCAAAAAAGATGAAGAGAGAGACAGACAGACAGATAGACAGACAAACTGAGAGACAGAGACATAGCATTCAACAAAACTTTACCCAGCAATGCATTGATTAATTTCAAAAGTTACTGAAAGTGTGGGAATGCCCAGATGCAGCTACACCATTAAATTGTTGATGTTCATCCTTTCAGTAACTTTTATTTAGGCACATGGCTGATGGTAGTATTCGAGTGGAGCAAAATTTAAAAGACATTTGAATCAATATGACAGCACTATATTTTCTTTTTTGTTCTTTGAAATTGTTCAAAAACAACCGTTAGGAACAAATAAATGTCACTTTCAAAACATAAAAATAATTTTCATAGTAACAACTCATACTTCATGAGCATGCATTTTATTAGTTTTCATAATATTTATACCATTAGATTGATGAATGAAAAAAAGGGATAAAGAAGTTTAGGAATAATCCTGAGTCTATGAAAGGGTGCAACTCGGTGGTATAAAGGGCATTACTTTCCTTTGGGGCTAGACAATATGTTGTACAGAAATGCTGGAGAGTAGTCATTTATCTAGCAAAGAAGTTAAAGGAGAGTGGGATGAGATGGTCTTCTATGTATGATTTCTACAGAAAAAAATGATGGAGAAAAATGTTAAAACCATTCATAACTCCAACTATTTACACTTTACTGTGCTTCATTTCAGTCTTTTTTCTTCACATATGCCAATATTTGTTTGGATTTTTAGAATTGAAATACTATTTGTATCCAGTGTTCTTCTTTGTGGAGTATTGAAGATTGAACCCAGACCCTTTGCATTTAGCTACACACCCAGCTCTTGGTTTAAATTTTAAATTTTGAGACAGGATCTCATTTAATGGCTAAGTTGCCCAGCCTAGAATCAAACTTGTGTTTCTCTTGCCTCAGCCTCCCAAACTGCTGAGATTACAGGCATGTAACACTACTCCCGGATAAAGTATATCAAGAACTTAAATTTTGCCAGATAATATACAAAATATTTCACATATTATTTAATTAAAACAGCAAAGCTCTAATTTAGTAATGTTTTTATCCTAATTTTCAGTTGAAGAAACTGATACACAGCGAAGTTCAGTTAGAGTCTATAGGGGAAGATCTCACTTGAGAAAGAAGTACTGCATGCATAATCTTTCCCAGTATCTGTTGATATATACTTGTTGAATTGTACTCTTTTTTTGCAGAAAAATATGTCATGAATCTTCTTTCATTTTATAAAATATATTACTGCTCCTGTAGTGATCATATAACACGTTATAATTTACATCACATTTTTCCATTAGTGGATCATTAAATTGTTTCTAATTTTCATGAATACAAGAATAACTTAGAGCTTTGTGATAACAGTGTTATAGTAAGTTCAAACTTGGACATAACGTAGCTTTAAACATGGAGCAAAGATGAAACTAAATATGAAAAGAGAAAATCAAAATTTTATCGTTAGACTGAGAAACAAACAAAACTCTTGTGCACCAGAGAATTATCAAGTGTTACATAGGCATAAAGCCAACAGCTTGAGGGGCACCAAGTATGCATTTCCCAATGGCAGCTGGGTACTCAGCTCGTGTGAGTGATGGAGTTTAAAAGTGTTGCACTCAAGATCGGGGGCCTGAGCCAATTTTGTGGCTTGAAGCAGGAGCTAAACTAGAGCTCTCCTTCCCTCTCAGACAGAGTAAGTTGTGAAAATTGTTGTCAAATGTTGAGTGAAGAAATATATTAATGGACGCATACATCAGGACCAAGTACAGTTTTCTTCAAGATGCATGCACAGTGAAACAATAAAAATATAACAACATGGTAAAACATTAACAAATGATAGGTGAAAAGCATATTTTATTAACAGATATGTAAAAAAATATTCAAGTTCAAAATGCATTCCTGCTAGACACATGGAAAATAGGACTAGAGAAGAAATTCCTCAACCTGCTCAATAGGATTTATTAAATATATGCTACCCATATGCTAAGTGATGATATTCTTGAATTTGATGAAAGTCAGAAAACAAGCCTGGATCACTTTCACTGAGCATTAATAAGAGAAAAACTTGTCAATGCAATTAGAAATGAATAACTGAGATCAAGATTTTGAAGAGAAGAAAACAACGTCTTTTTGCATATTGTTGTCTATATATAAAATCCAACATGAATGAAAATTATCGATGTTAATTCCATACTTTAAATGTTTAAATAAAATGCAGGCAGAATATCTTCATTTTTAAAGCAAACATTTTTAAAGTGAAAATTATACAGAAAAACATAAACTGAAGTATTTGACTACAGTAAAAGTTAAATCTCTGTATGAGAAGACATGACAAAAAAGTTAAAATCAAGCCAATGACTCAATTATTTTTCTTGCATATGAATGACAAATGTTAATATCAAAATAGAGATAAATTCTATACAAAATTAACCCAATGAAAAAATAAAAATATTCCTGAATGTCTTATAATCATATTTAAAGATGTCCTTCCTCTTTCAATGAAGGAAACACATGCTTTAAAAAATGAGATTTTTTTCCAAAACAATTATAATGACAAATTGAAAATACGACACTTCCAAGTTTTGGCAAAGGTATGGAAGAAGGGAAATACTCATATACTGCTTGTGGGCACATAAATTATAGCACATTATAAAGTATACTGTAAAGGAGATTCACTGAACATGTGCATACATAATAATTTTGATTTTTCACAGTTTCTGTGATGAAACACCACTGACATTTGGGGGTAGGTAAGTCTTAGACATAAGAGCCTGTTTGCATATGGCAGGGCATTTTGAAAAATCACTGGCCACTACTCAGTAGATACCAGTAGCACCTGATACTAGCAGTTTTTACAACCTAAAATATCACTGCAAATATCACTACGGATGATGGAGCACAAAGTCATCATTTATTGAGATACTCTGGACCCGAGAAACTTGTACAACTTTCACATACATAAGGAGACAAATTGTTATAGTTTAAATTGTGCCCCCCCAACTCAAATTTATATATTGAATTCCTAACCCACTGTATCTCATTGGAAACGTATATGGAAATAGGTTAGTCACAAATATAATTGATTAATTTAACATGAAGTCACTAGGGTGGATTTTATTATAATCCCATATAGCTAATATCCTTATAAAAGAGAAAATATGGGCAAAGATACAATACTAGAGGAAAAACAATGTCAAGAGACAAAGGGAAAATGTGATCATTTAAAAATCAAGAAAAGAAGCCCTAACGGATCCTTCCCTCACAAGAGACTAAACTTGACAACACGTTTATGTTGGATTTCTATCCTCCACAATTATAAGATAGATTTCTGTTGTTTAAGCCACTAGATGTTTGAAATTTTGCCACATCAACTCTAGAAATCTATTACACATATGTAAAGATATTCATTGCATCACCATTCATAAATAGCAAAATATATCATTTATATAAAATCTACTAAAGTTATTACATGTTAATTTAAAAAGTTAAAATTTGTTTAAGGAGATGAAATATTAATTGCCTTTATTTGGTCATTATACATTGCAAATATATATTAAGTTATCATAATATACCCCATAAGGATGTACAATTGAAATGATAATAAAGTGCAAAATTATTTGTAACATACTTTGGGACACTAAGCACAAATTAGAATAAATGAGCTGTATATACTAAAACAGGTACATTTAAAAAAATGAATAAAACTGTAATGTGTTCATTTCTTTTTACATTGTTTCATCACAATGTACAGAATAGAAACATGAATAGAAACATGAAGTAAAGAATAGAAACATGAAACACCTAACATAAACAATCAAACCAGCTATATAGAATTGTAAACAATAAATTCCTGATAATGAGTTCCCGCTAGGGAGAGAAGGAAGGGAATGAGCACATAAAGGCATGGATACAGAATGAAAATTGTCTTTATTTTTATCATATAAAATATCTGAAAGAAATATGGTAAAATGTAGAAATTTGTTAAAGTTAGGTGTTGATTACCTAACTATTCATTTACTTTTCATTGCAAAACACGTAAAAGAACTAGTATAAATTTTTCTCAAATTATTTTTGAAGGAACATTTCTGTAATTAATATAGCTGGATTAAAATTTTTAATATTTCAGAATTTTGATGTACATGTTCAAATTTTTTCCTTAAAGTTTGCACTAATTTGCTTTTCCAATAGCAGTGTATGAAGAGGTTTCCTATGCTCTTATGTATAATGGTATTACAATTAAGTTTAGATTTTGTGACATTATTGATGAAAATAACTCAATGATATTTCCACTTATATTTTATATTGATTTAATTTCCAGTAATATGGATGTACTTTTTAAGGAGAGACCACTGGTATATTTTAATTTGTGAGGTGCTAATTTAGATCATTCCCTAACCATCAATCAACTTTACTGAGGTTTGACTTATGTTTAAGTAATTGTCATATTTTCAGTTACAGTTCTATGAGTTTACACAAATGTACTGACCCATATAATCACTAAAGCAATCAAAATATAGACTATGTCTATCATTCCATAAAGTTTTATCATGCTCTTTGCAGTAAATTCCCCCACCCCACTCCAAGGTCCCATTGATCTTACTTTTATCCCATCACTAACTTTTGTCTCTAATTTTACATAATAGAATCATTTTGTGCATGTAGCATTTGATATTTTTTCCTTTTACCTTAATGCACCAATCTTCACAATCTATCTATTTTTGTTTTAATTTGTAAATATCCTTCTTAAACTAGAATATGAACTTTTAATATTATATGTGTTCCAAAGTTTATTCAGATTTATCCATACCAGTTGAATTTGTTTAAATATTACTTTACATGTGTCAATGTTTGTGTTGTATATCTAATAAACTTAATAGTTTCCTTTGGAGATCTTCCCTTTTTATAAAACAGGCTTATATATCTTTTAAAATCTGAAATCAAAAGTTGACAGTGTACAAGGGAGTTAGTAGGGAGAATGACTCTAGTTCAGAGTGTCTTATTTTAGGTAAATAGTGTCTCCTAAAATTTTGTTTAAATGTTGAGAGAGTGTTTCTTGATCAGTTTTAAATCAGTAAAAATAGTCTTCAATTACACCCTCAGAGGACTTGATAGGAATCCTCTCTTTGGGAAACAAAGGGGACTGAGAAGTTGGTTTTAGGACCTGTGATAACAGTATAGAGAACTTCAAACTGGAAAGTAATAGCGCTCTTATCATTAGGAATATATAAAAAAAAGAATCATGCAAAACCTAATACAAACAAAACTTTATGAATATATATGAGAGCAAGATATAAAATTTTTATGAAAAGATCCTACAAACCGATGGGGCTCCACTGTCAACTCATAGCTGACATTTCCCGTACTCTTACCTCTCTACTGATAGAGAATTTCAACACGAGAAAAGTCAGAAACAACATTAAATAAGCTGTGAGAGAAGCTTTAGGTGTGCAAAGCATGGAGGTAAAAAGAATGGATTATGTCTCTGCCTTAGTCAGAAAACACTAACTTGTGTGAAACCGTCTGGAGCTCTCTGTGGCTTAAGTCAAAGTTTGTTTCTCATTCGCACAAAGTATGATGTAGATATCCCTGGTTTTTGTGGTCACCTGGTCAGCTCTCCTCCAAGTAAAGAGCTCAAGGATGTATGCCCCAATATCCTGTTGCTCTATCATTTCATCTAAAAGTCCTTTACTTCTACTGTTGGCAACGGCATATAACACTTTCAACCACATTTCATTGGTCCTACTGAGATTATTTCCACCTAAATGGAAATGGTCTGTGTGTTTATGTGTTTCTATATGAAGTGGAATTTATTTTGTGAAAAGGGGAAATTGAAACAAATAGTGCACCTATATGACATTATCCCTGCACTAACTCTGTTCCTCACTACAAGTTGTGGGAGAGAAGAGAAGTTATCAACATTTTTTAAAATAAATTTTCATGAAAACCTTATAATATAAGGGAATGCTTGAAAGAAAAATAATGGTAGAGTAAAAATAGCTCCGTATCATTCTGAATCACAATATTAAAACACAGATACTAATACCAAATAGACATGGAAAATATCATAACTAATCTATGTAAAAGGTATTCTTACCAAGCACCAATATGCAGACAAGTTGGAAAAAACTTACCAATAACCCTTATATCATCATAGTGAGATGAAATCTAAATGTTGTTTTAATTTGCATTTCTCAAATGACCAGCGATGTTGAACGTTTTTTCATGTATTTATTGACCACTTGTATTTCTTCATCTGAGAAGTGTCAATTCATTTCAGATGCCCATTTTTACTTGGGCCTTTACATTTGGGCAGTAAAATTTTTTTGAGTTCTTTATACTTTATATTCTAGATATTAGTCCTTTGTCTTTGTCAGTAGTTGGTACATGTACATAGCATGTCTTTATTCTTTTTTGTCCCCTTCCCCTCCAATCCTGTCCTGCTCTGTCCAGCTTGTGGATTCCTTTCTCATTTAAAAAAGCTCAATTTTCATTTTTTTTCAAGATCCTTCCTCTCTTTTTTAAAATCTTTTTCCCACTGCTTCCTTGCCACCTCCATCTCTTGTTTCATTTCCCATTTGAGAAAATCTCCTTACTTCTTATTATCTAATCTTTATTTAGCTCTTTATATTTTGAGTTTCTCACACAAGATAAACTGTATGATATTTAAATATGTGTGTCTGATTTATTTCGCTTAATGTTATGTTATTGCAGTGTATCCATTTACCTACAAATATCTCAAGTTTATCCTTCTTTATGGCAGACTATTATTCCATTGTGTATAAGTATCACATTCCCTTTATCAATTTATCTGTTGGTGGACATATGGGCTGTTTCCAAGATTTACCTACTGTAAACTGCCTGAGCCTATGTTAACCCAATTAAATGTTTTAACAGATATGATACAATGTGGATGAACCTTGAAAATACGTTAAATGACATAGTCATAAAAAATTGTCTCACATATTGTATGAATCAATTTTTTCTAAATATCTAAAATTTATAAATCAGTAGAAACATCAAATTTATTGTTATCTGTGGCTAGGGAGAAGGGAGCGTGGGAAGTAACTGTATAATAAGCTTGATAATTTATTTTGGAAAGAAACAAAGCTGTTGGGAAATAGATAAAATCAGATAAATTAATGACTGCACAATATTTTTAATGCCTTAAATGGATGCCACAGAATTATTCATTTAAAAATGATCCATTTTGTGTTATGAAATGAGTCACAGCACACACACATGCAAACATAGATTAGGACTAATAACATGCAAAATGTGACCTTTTTACTAATGTCTGATTTTTATTGCTAACATCGGATGCCGTGTCTGCAAATTTGTGTAGGAAACTTATGTAAAATATATAGTGTTATACTGATCTATATTAGTATGAAACTGTAGGAACAAAATTTAAAACTTTGAATACACAAAATTTGAAAACTGTATGACAATAACCTTGAATGAAATGGGAAATATTTAAAATAATATCTGAACCATAGAATATTTTTAATCTTTCCTTTTGTTTTCTTTCTTGAAGAGCTTTCCTGGGACTCTCATATGCTAGTCCAGTGCTCTACCATAAAACTTCTCCCCTCAGAAAGTACATTTTTAATTATTCAGAGCTGTTAGTTTAAGGGTGTTATGTAATTATTGGAGAGCTATAATTTGTTTTACAAAGCTTATCTTTGTGCCATGGCCATGGTACAATTCAACAAGACAGGCTCCTTGACTAAAGAATTAAAACGCTACTTCTGCTACTTCTACTCCTTTATCTACCAATTCATTCATCACTGTTATCCCTATGTGAACGTAAAGACTTGCTCTGCTTTCTATCATTCTTACAAGTCATTTCTTCATTTGGAAAAAAATCAAATAATTCTAGACTAAGAAAATCATTGACAATCCATATTTGGAAGACATATCAAGGCACAACAGTTAATGGTTAATCAGAAAGTAGTGGTGACAAATGTGACCCTTATGCTACAAGAAGTGCTATACAACTTCAAAAACACTAAAAGAAACAGGAAATATTATATAACAATGAAAATTCAGTCAAGTCAAACAAAATTTGAAAAGGGAGAGGTGGGTATAAAGAATTTAAAACCAGGGATGGAGAGATAGGGAGGAATAGAAGAGTGAGGGAGAAGAAAAAGAAAAAAAAAACTGAGATAAATTCTGGAATATATGGTAAATTAACTAGGCACAAAAATATCAGCAATTATATTAAAAATCAAATTATCAGAATAAACAAAATTAAAAACAAATGTTGTTTTAAATGAAATAAGTGTATGTTGATAGGTATATACAACCACGTGCAACATAATTACATTTTGATCAGTGATGGACCATATATATCACGGGATTCTCATAAGATAATAATGGAACTAAAAAACTCCACTCACCTGATAACTTAATATTGCTCTTATGTCATACAGCAACATATTATTTACATGTTCGTGTTGAAGATGGTGTAAATAAATGTGCTGACAATAATATAAAAGTATAGCAATACAATTATATATATCCCCACATGCTTCATGTGTACTGTTTTTCTTGATTGCATCAAGAAGCTATGGAAAATGATTGACCTATGATTATACCATCTATGTCTCTGCAAGTATACTCTATACTGTTCACACAATTTTATCACTGACATTGCACTTCTGTGAAAGCATCACATTTTTAAAGAAGAGTGTGTGTGTGTGTGTGTGTGTGTGTGTGTGTAGAAGGAGAGAGAGACAGACAGCCAGAAAGGCAAAAATTATAAAAACATAAAATATACAAGAAGACTAAAAACACAATTAGGAAGTTTTAACAACCAAAGGAGCCCAACACCCTCACTGGAAGAAAGACATCCTCTTTAATAAATGGTGCTGGAAGAACTGGCTTACCACATGCCGAAAACTAAAACTAGATACATGTCTCTCACCATGTACTAAACTAAGATCGAAGTGGATCAAAGATCTAAACATAAAAACAGAAACAATAAATCTCCTGGAGAATAAAATAGGAAGAACTCTCGAAGACATAGGGGTTGGAAAAAAATTTATGAATAAAACTCAGACTGCACGGGAAACAATTCAAAGAATTGATGCTTGGGACCACATCCTATTAAAAGGCTTTTGCACGGCAAAAGAAATTACTAATAGAGCAGGGCGAAAAATCACAGACTGGGAGAAAATTTTTGCCAGCTGCCCCTCAGATAAAGGTCTAACATCCAGAATATATAAAGAATATTCTAAAATGAAAACCACAGAAAATAATTATTCCATCTAATGACAAAGGATGATAAGCAAATTTAAGAAGAATTTCAAATTTAGAATATTAAAAAAATAATTGAATAATAAAGATGAACAAAGCAAAATAAAATTACAATACAAACAGTTAATTGAGACAAAAGTCAGACTTGACCAAAATGTATAAGGAAAATGAATCTTTAGAGTTTTACCATCATAGCTTTAAATTATGTAAAATATACATTTTTCAACAGATAAGAAACATAGTATGTATGTTTCCAAACATACAGTCGTGCAGTGAAACTATAAAAATTCTTTGCATAATCCAATAAAAATGAGTAAAAATTTTTCTAAGTGGCTCCTTCAATAAAAAGGAACTCAAATCTGAATTGAAATTTTCCTTAGAAATCAAGAGTCAAGGCATTTATACAAAAAGCTATCTGCTCTGGCAGAAGAGGTGCTCACAGAATATTTGCTAATGTATTCATTTAGTGAATATGCGTTAAGCACTTACCATGTGCTAAGAATTATTGCAGATGCTAAAATAGATTTTTCAAATAAGTATTATTCAGGTATAATATATCAATAATAAAACAGATTTTAAATGTGCTATGAGTAGAGTTTTGACAATTATATCCACCTATGTAGCCACCTCCACAATCATGAGAGCATTTCCATTACAGTAAAAAAGTTCTGCCATGCTCCTTCTCACCCAGTCTCTCTCATATTTCTGGACATAGAAAACTGTGGTTCTTCTAACACTATAGATGAGTTTTTCAAGTTCTTTGACTTCAATGAATGTACTCAGACAATATGAATTTTCTTAGACTACTCTTTCTAAATATTGATGGAAAATTTGCTCAATTTGTTGGACTTATAAGATCTGTTTTTTTGATTCCTGAAAAGAATTTAGAAAATGCATAATGTTGCATTCTATAACATGTTTATAGTATGTTTAGTAATTTGCCTGCATATGTGCATTTGGATTGTTTATAGTTTGGAGTTATAACTGATAAAGTTGACAAGAGCATTCATAAACAAGCCTTTGAGTGAACAGCATGATTTTACTTTTCATTAAATAAGTAGAAGTAGATTTACTGGATGATACAGTAAGTTTATAGGTAACAATTCTATGAAAATGACACTGTTTTGGTAAACTATTTTAGCTTCTATTTATTAGAAAAAAAGTCTTTACTTTTACTTCATCTCTGAAGAAGAGCTTTGATGTGAAAAGCCTTATATTTATCCAGACTCTTCACATTCTCCTGAGACCTGACTTGCCAAGATTCTACTAAGAAAAAAAACTGGTAGCCTTATCGAGTTCCCTTGTATATGAGGAATTTCTGTCTCTTGCTACTTTCAGTAATCTTTCTTTGTCTTTTACTTTTGAGTTTGTTTACATTTGTTTATGTACACTTGTGTGAACTGAATCTAATTTTAGATCTTTATTTTAATTTGCCAGTGTATTGTGATTTCCCTCAGACTTGGGAGTTTTCAGAAATAGTTTAATTACATAAGCTTTGTTTTCTTTTCTTGTTCTAATCTCCCTTTGGAATTCCAGAAAATGCAAATTAGTTCTCTTGGTTGTGTATTTTTTCCTCTGCATGTATATATTTAGAAGACCTGTCTTTGACTTCACATAGTCTTTCCTTTGCTTGTCACTTCTACTTTTGATGTTCTGTACTACGTTTTCAATTTCTTTCATCATATTCTTTGGCTTCTGAATTTCTTTTTGGTTCTTTTGCATTATTTCTGTATCTTCTTTGATCTTATTTTTGTCATATGTCTCTTAGTGATAGGGATATGTACTGAGAAATGCACTGTTATATAACGTTGTCAGCATGCATATATCCCACAGTGTACTTACACAAATGCATGTTAATGTATAAATTGGCTACATAGGTTGCTATGACATCAATAGATGGTATAATTTTAAGGGACCACCAACATATGTGAGGCCTATTATGGATCAATATATAGTCGTGCAATACATGACTACTGTTTTTCTAATTCCATTCACTTATCCATCCAGGTTCTCCTGCTGAGCTTCCTTAAAACAATTATTTTGATGTTTTTTTTTTTGTTGTTGTTAGGCAATTTATAGATTTCTGTCTTTGGAGTCAATTATTTCATTCCTTTAGCTATACAATGTTCTCTGTTTTTTTTTATGTTTATTATTCTGTTGTGCTACCGTCTCCACATCTGTTGCAGGAGGTAGCTTTTCCAGACTTTTAGGCTGTTTTCAGTGGGCAGAGACCTTCTCTACAAGTGGGTATTAGAACATTGGCCAGTTGGAGTGTGATGGGTACAGCACTGGTGAGGGTGTAACAGCATGGGGTCCATGTATCTCTCTCAACAGAGATGGTCATCAGTGAAGATTTAATGGTCCTCAGTGGCCAGGGATATGAGTGACTGCAGTGACAACGAAAGTTGGGGTCTTAAGTGGTGATGGTTGCTGAGTATCTCCTGACTACTCTTGTTCCCATAAAGGATGCTGTGGCCAAAGGAATCCCTCTTAGAATTAGATCCAACTTATATGGGTGCTTTCATTTGTAATAGCATAAGCCTAATATGTACTAATTATAGGCCATTTATGAAACTAGAATTCAGAGGGAGGAGCTAGAACTTGGAGAAAGCTGAAATTCCTCCTGACTTTGAGGAATAGGATTGCAGTGGCATCTCATTACTATGACTTGACATTACATTAAGCATAGATGCTTATAGAGTGGACAGGGAGCAAGGGTTTTGAATATAGGTGGGTACAGAGCTACTGATTGGGAACACGAATTAAGAAAATATTTACTGCAGTGGTTGCTGTTGTGTGCATGGTGTGGGCACATTGAAAATAGCTACAGAACTGTGACATGCATTGAAAGTATACATGTAGCAAGAAATGGTCATGAGTCAAGGGAGAAGGCTAATAATACACTGTGGCCCTGGCTTAGATGTCTGAAGCATGGATGATCACAGAGTAGCAATGTAACTAAGACCTGAAGCAGGGGCATATGCAGAGCTACCAAGGCCCCAAGGCTTGGGGCAGGGCTATCTCACAGTTGCAGTAAATCCAGTGGCTGAAACACAAACATGTGTGTTACAAATATAGACCTGGAGTCTAGAGTTTAGGTATATGTACAACAAATATGGCTCTGGATCATATTTAGGGTTAGGGGTTGGTAGTGATTCTGGTGAGGGGGAAACAAAACCATGACTCTTATCGGGAGGAACATGAAGGATTTCAGTGGAACTGACAGTTGTTATCTCACTGGCAAAAGCTGCCATTATCTTTAGAAGAGTAAGCCACCAGGAAAAATGGTGATATCCAGAATTTAGATAATATGGTTCGATCCCACCTTGGTAATTCCAAAATTTCTTAGGTATGTTGATATCCCCAGCAATCCATTCTGTGCAGGTCACAGAATACAGCTTCAGAGGATATATTCTATGATCACCAGTGAATAGTATCAAATTAGTATACACCCTTATATTTATACATGTATAGCTATAATAGCATTTAATTTCTCATGAAACCACAGTAAGAGATTAAAAAGTAGCAGCAAAATTGAACAATTATAACAGTATACAGTAACAAAAGTTATATGAATCTCAAAATATCTTATTTTATTGTACTCATCCTTTTCTTATTTTTGACAATATGAGATAATATAATGACTGTTATTGTTATGGTTTATATCTGGATGTCCCCACAGAGCTTCATGGGCTCAAAGTCAAGGGTTTTTTTTTAAATTATTTTTATTGGTCATTTTGCCATACATAATGATTACATTTTTCATAGGGAATTTGTTACTATACATAGTGTACCTTAATTTTTCCCATTCCTCTCCCCTTCCTTTAAACCTTCCCTTAGTCTCTGACAAAGCATTTTCTTTCCATTCTTTTCTTTTTTTTTCACACTATTCCTTTCTTTCCTTTCTCCTGCCCCTTTCACTTGTTCCGTTTCCCATTTGAACATTTTCTTCCTACTTCTCAATATCTATCCTTCACCTTGCTACTTATTTACCCTTTGGATCTCTCACACAAGGGAAACAATATGATTTTAAAACACGTAGGTCTGATTAATTTCACTTAAAATTATGTTCTTAATGTGCATCATTTTGCCTAAAAATGTCACAAGTTTATCCTTCTTTATGGCAGAGTAGTACCCCATTGTGCATAAAAACTACATTTTCATTATGGATTCATCCATTGATGGGCATACGGGCTGCTTCAAAGAGTCGGTTATTATAAACTGTGCTACTGTAAACATGCGTGTTCATATGGCACTGTGGTACGACACTTTTAACTCTTTCAGGAAGATACCTAGAAAGAAATTAGATGGGTCATATGGATTCTCAAGTTTTAATTTTTTTGAGGAATCTCCGTACTGATTTCCATAATGGTTATACCAATTTATACTCACACCAGCAGTGGAGATGTTTCTTTTTCCCCCAAATCTCACCAGTACTTATTATTATTTGATTTCTTGAGAATAGCTATTCTTTCTGGAGTGAGATGGAATTTCATTGTATCGTAGTTTTAATTTGCATTTCATGAATGAACAATGATGTTGAACATTTTAAATATATTTATTCATCATTTGTATTTCTTCACCTGAGAAGTGTCTATTCATGTCAGATGACCATTTTTGGATTGGGTCTCTAAATTGAAGTGGGGTTCTGATATTTTGAGATCTTTGTGTATTCTAGATATTAGTCCTTTGTCTGAGGAATAGCTATTAAAATTTTATCACATTCTGTGGGTTTTCTCTTCACCCTGTTGATGGTTTCTTCTACTGTGCAAAAGTTTTTTAATAAGATGATATCCTGGTTGTTGATACTTTGTAATATTTCTTGTGCATTTGGGGTTTTGTTCATAAAGTTTTTGCATACAACTATGTCTTCAAGAATTCTGCCTATTCTATCTTCCAGTAGCTTTAGTGTTTCTGTCTTAATATTTAGAGCTTTGATCAATTTTGATTTTAGTGTGAATGGTGAAAGATATGGGTCTAGGTTTAATCTTCAGCTGTGGAAAGCCAGTTTTGCCAGTACCATTTATTAAAGAGGTTACCTTTCTTCCAGTGAAGATGTTTGCCTCCTTGTCAAAAATAAGATAGCCGAATGTGCTTGGAGTTGTTTCTGTCTCTTCTATTCTGTTGCAGTGATCCTCAGGGTCTGGTTTTTATTTTGTTTTGCCAGTACCATGCTGTTTTTAGCATAGTACCTTGATAGTATAACTTCAAGTCACAGATTGTCATAACCCCTGTCAAAGGCAAAGGTTTTGAAAGACGATTGAACATTTCAAAGTAGTTGAAACCAGGTTGGAAGAGACAGGTCAGTGGAGGTATGATCTGGTAGGGTGTATTTCCCTGTCATTTTTCTCTCTTAAATCTCTGCCTTCTGGCTATGATGAGATGAACAGCTTTCCTCCATCCAGGCCTTTCCATCATGCCCCTTATCATGCAAAGACTGAAATTTCTAAAAAAAAAAAAGAGTGAAAATAAACCTTTCCTCCATTAACTTGTGGGTGTATGGTATTTTTCCCACCAATGAGGAATGTGACTAAGATAGATTTGGGTATTAGAGAAGTTAGTTTATTGCCAGACCTGTATCTGACCATGTAGTTTAGAGAGTTTGGAACTGCTGCACAAGAAGAGTTCAAAAAAGTTTGAAGATACTGGATGGAGAGGCAGGCCTAGAGTTCTATAAGCTGAACTTAATGAGACATTCTTGAGGGAACTCAGGAGAACATAACATGGATAAAAATGCACATGATAAAGATCAGGCTCAGGAGGTTTCATCTGGGAAAAAGGGACTCTTCCTCTTTTGGCAGTTGGATATGAGATCATGTATGCTATCTCTGTCAAAAGATCTGTCTATATTTTGCTCTCATCCTGAGAATTTGGGGGACACTGGGATTAAGAGCAGTAGACTAATTCATCTGGTAGAGGAAATTTCAAGGCAGTTCAATGTTAAGGTTGTGGCGTGGGTATTGCTGGGGGCTTTTAGCCAGATTTGTAGGAAAAAAGAGGCGCACAAAGCCCATTTAAATATTTTCAGTTGTCAAAGCAGAAGTGCCTCCAAAGACAAAAGAGAGAAGAGTGTGTTTGCTAAAAAAAATATTTGCAATAACAAGAAGCCAAATACTTTACACTAGGACAATATGAAAGATACAAAAGATCTCGATGGCCTGTAAAAAACTAGCAAGACTCCACCCTTTACAGGATTAAGGGTGCAAAAGTGAAAGGCTTTGCTTGGAGAAAACCCCAGGGCACCCTGCTTGAAAAAGGCAGTCTAGCACATTGGTTTTCTAGGGGTAAATTCACTGTGCTCAGCCATCTGGGCACTCAAGGTCCTTGGCAGCCATGATGCAAAAGGGCCTGGCTACTGCTGAACCTTGACATCATCCATGTGATCTTGGTTTTGCAGACATGCTGAAAATGGAGTTAAGGGGTCAGGGAGACTTCCACACAAATTTCAGAGGCTTTGTGGTGCCACAGTGTGCCCCCAAGAGGACAGTGCAGGAAAATGTGAGAGTAAGCCAAAAGTGCAGTGTTTAAAGTGAAATTTAAAATGTCTGATAAAAACCGCAGACACTAGGCTGTGTAGGCTACAACCAAGTGCAATGTTATAGGGGTGGGACCATCCACGCCTCTTGGAGTATACATCTCATTACAGTTTGCCCTGGGTGTTGGACATAGAGCCACAGGATTTAATGTTTACCCTTCTTTGTTTCAGCCTTTCTTTGGTCCAGTTTATTCCTATCCCCCATTTTCCCTTTTAGAATGGGAATGTTTAGCCTATGCCATTGTATATTGGAGGTGTTTATCTTTCCTTTTGACTTTTGTAGGGGATCACAGCTAAGAATTTGCCTTATGCCTCAGAGGAGACTTTGAATTTATACTTTCCAGAAATGCTGGAAATGTTAAGAGTTCAACAACTCTTAGAAATGGACCAAATGCATTTTACATACAGGAATGCGAATGAGTTTTCAAGAACCCAGGTGGGGGCAGGATGTTAGTTTATATGTTGATGTTTCCAATAACTTCATAGGCCCAAAAGGTAGACTTTTGAAAATTTATTTAATCATGGGGGCATTACAGCTTAATGTGATGTTTGGAGGTAGGACCTGACCAGAAGAGGTGGGTGTGTGGGGACTGTGACCTGGTGACATGTATCTCCTGCCCCAGTTTCTTCCTTAACCCTCTACTTCCTGGCTACCATGATGTAAGCAGCTTTCCTTCACCCAGACTCTTCCACCCTGCCATTGACCATGCAGGCAGTAAAACTTCTAATAACATGAGTGAAAATTAACCTTCCTCCAGGACTGAGGATTTAGCTCAGTGGTAGAGTGCTTGCCTAGAATGCACAAGGTTCTGAGCTCACTCTCCAGCAGCACTCCCCCCCCAAAAAAAAATTAACCTTCTTCTTTTAAATTGCAGGTGTAAGGTTTTGTTTGGTTTTGTTTGTTTGTTCATCGCAGGAAAGAGGAAAATGAATAAAACAGTGATGAAATGCAATGAAGAATGATATAAGCATTGTGATGCAGCATAAAGATACTTTCTAAAGATTATTTGAACACAAGTACTGTGGTATTATAACAATTGTATGGAGAATGGAGAAGGCTTCTAACTGACTGTCATAATGCTTCTATAGTATAAACACCCTGGAAAAATGAGTGATTCATGTCTTGGTTGAGACAGCAAGTTGATGCAAAATTTTATCATGCTCCTCAGAATAGTATGCAATTTAAACTTACAAGTATTTCTGGAATTTAATAGACACTATTTTTAGATCATGATTGATCACACGGTACAAGAACCTTTGGAAACAAAATGACAGATACGGAGGAACAAATTATTGTTCATTTATTACTGAAATGTGTTGCTGTAGATTCTGAATTACCTAGCTTTTCTGTGGAGAAGACAATGGTTGGAATCTTCTACTCCACCACCATGGTACCATCAGTAGTTATACATTTTAGGGAAAAGACTAAGGGCCCTTTTAATGTTTTAGTAGCTACCCTTTTACAACTTTTCTCCTCTTCAACTATACTGGTGCTTAATTTCACATTATCCCTTTGCTAGAGAATTCCTGAAATATGCAAGAAAAGCAAATGCATAGTTTTTGAGTGTTCCAAAGTGTTTTAGAGAGATGCAGGGATACTGCAGACATATCCACCTAGGATCTCACTCTATTGCTCTGAAACAGACTTTCACAAGCTCAGTATTATAGTCATATTCAAATAAATAATTCTTTGTTAGGGAGAATGTCCTGTGTATTTTCAGATACTCAGCATCATCCTTGGGTTCTACTTATTAAATGGATATAGGCAGCATGCTCTCCCAAGGCATGACAATAAAACAATTACAACTTTCCAAATGTTTCCTAAGAAAAAAATGTATCTCCATTTGAAAATATTTGTTCTGAGGTAACAAAATCCATCAGACAAAGGTCTAACATCTAGACTATAAAAGAACTAAAACAAATCAAACCTCCCAAATTTAAAGACCCAATCCAAAAATGGGCATCTGAAATGAATAAACATTTCTCAGATGAAGAAATAAAAATGGCAAATAAATATATGAAAAAGTGTTCAACATCACTAGTCATTCGAGAGATGCAAATCAAAACAACA
>QZML01001158.1:129771-147214 GCA_016801275.1 Hystrix brachyura
AAAAAAAAAAAAAAAAAAAAAAAAAAAAAAAACAAAGTTACAAATTTTTTTTTGCAATTTGTTTTCCCCTGACTGTGAACATAAACAATAAAAGAAAATGTTTATGAACATGGCGAATTTTTATTTTCATGGACTAGGTAGGAAGCTTACTATAGGAAATATAGAATTCAAAACAAAAATTAAATGTAAAATTAGTTTCATTCTTTCCAAGGTGGATTTTCATTTTTATTCATGTCTTTGTTGACAAAAACTACCCTTTCCCTTTGTGGAATTTTTTACAACCTTGTTGAAATTTGGTTGACTAAATATTCACGAATCTGTTTCTAGATTCTCTATTTTAAAAATATTCTCTATGACTGTTTTAATGGACAAATCCATGCTGTTTAAATTACTACAGCTTTTAATATATTTTGAAATCAGCACATACAGTAAAACTTTGTTGTTTTTCAAGGTTGCCATGAGTATTTACAGCCTTTTGTAGTTCTTAAAAATTTTTGAGAATTTTTTTCTGTTTACAAAAAATGCATTTGTATTTTGATAAGAATGGTTAGTTTTACAGCAATACTGTCTTCCAATTCATAACTTTGGTACTGCATGTTCTTTAAATCACTTTGTCACTGGCTTACTGTTTTCAGTGCATGTCTTTTATTTCCTTGATTAAGTTTATTGTTAGGCATTTTATTCTTTCTTATATAATAAAACAATCAACTCAAAGTTGTTTAAAAATGTAAATATAGGACCTGAAACCATAAAACTTCTAGAAGGAAAAGTACAAAAATCTTTCCAGACATTGTTCTAGGTGATTATTGCTTGGATATGACACCCAAAACACAAGCAAGCAGATAAAACAGTGACCAATAGACTATATTAAACTAAAAGAATTCTGCACAGTAAATCAACAGTCAACAAAGTTTAAACCAAGTAATGGAACTGGTGAAAATATTTGAAAGCCATATATCTGATAAATGGTTAATAAACTCAACAGCAAATTGAAAGATGTCAACAAAGTTCTGAAAATTGAGGAAATAACTCTAATGGATTCTTTTTCCAAATGACATTCAAATGGCCAGCAGGTGTATGAAAAATCTCCAATTTAATCATGGAAATGCAAATCAAAACCATAAAGGAATACTGCCTCACACCTATTAAGGTGGCAAGTATCAAGAAAAAAATAAGAATTTTTGGCAAGGTTATGAAAAAATAAGGGCCTATTTACATTATTTGTGAAAATTGTAAATTGCATATCTGCTATTGAAGAGTATGGCTGTTCCTCAAAATGTTAAAATAATACTATTATGTAATCCAGCAATTCTACTTTTGGATGCATACACATAAGTGTACATAATACATATACAGATGTGTATTTATGTAAACCTCTCTGGATGTAGTGATACCTATATAATTGTAAAGCATTATTAGTGTGTAAGTTGTCAAAGGTATGTTTTCCACTGCTAGGAAAAAATACCTAACACCAGCAAATGAAAAGAGAAGAGATTCATTTTGGCTCACAATTTCACAAAATAGAATATTATTAAATATTATGAAAGAAGAAACTCCTGCCATATGTGACAACATAAATGAAATCAGAAGATATTATGGTAACTGAAATAATCTGGTCACAGGAAAAATACCATATGATTCTACTTATTTGAGATCAAAAATCATGAAACTCTCAGAAACAGTGATTAAAATGGTAGTTTTTAGAAGAGAGGAAATGGAATGCTACTGCTAGATGGGTATAAAACTTCATTCTGTCTCTAAAGATCTGCTCTTCAACATTCTAATAAAAGTTAATAGCCCTCTATTATGTACCTACATTTTTGACAAAAGATGGCTGATATTTTAAATATTTTTATAACAATAGAAAATAGATAAAGTTAATATCTTAGGATATAAGTTGATAAAGCATACCATATGACAGACATAAAAACCACTTCAAATTTTATTTAACCTCAGAGATTTACATATGTAAATCAGTGTGAAATAGACATGAGGAGATATGAGAGAGATTTTAGTCACTAAATTTTAGTTATTACCAAAGAAGATGAAGAATATGTACATATACAACATTACCATTGTGGTGAATACCCTAAACCTTAAATCAGAAATTAATGCTTAAGTACAAATTTGACTAATTTCTTTTCCAGATCCTTCGACTCCCAAACTGGTGCTCTTTTCATTATACTTCTGACAACACTTGGACAAGACGCAAAAAAAAAAAAAAAAAAAAAAAAAAAATAAAAAAAATAAAAAAAAAAAAAAAAGAAATAACTAGAAAATGTATAAATTGTATCTATGAGTTTTAAGTAAAACATTAGCTCTTTTAGGCCTCAGCCAATACACCATAGACAAAATGCATAAAGGAAACAGCAAGTTTGGGATACTGGTATAAGTTATTTTACAGCTTCATTTAAAAAAAAATTCTAATGGTAGTTTTTAATGGTAATCACACATAACAAATAAGAGTTGAATTTCAATCATGAGTGTCCAATACAATCATCTATGGCAGTAAACCCTTACCCTTAGAGATTCTGATCAGTAGGTCTGGTTTCAGATCATGAAATATGTATTTTAACAAACATCCTAAATATTCTGATGCAGGGGGTTATAGTATTTAATAGTGTAACAATAGAGATTGGATATGTTTTAAAAGAATAGAAAATATTTTTTTCTTTTGTATAATTTCTGAAGTGCATAATAATTCTGTGAAGAACTTAAATCTGATTCAGGAGACTTGAAAAGTCACTAAATGTATTAAAAGATACATGAAATGTTCACTGTCATGATTATTTTAGATGTAAACTTGACCGGATTTCATGATATCTAGATAGTTGTAAAGCATTATTACTGTTTATGTCGTGAAGAGATATATATTGTATCAGTTACCTTCTCATCATCTGGGCAAAATACCCAACACCTGCAACTCAAAAGAGGAGAGATTTATTTTGGCTTCAGTTTAAGTGAGTCCAGTCCATGGCTGGACAGTTCCAAGACAGAAATGGAACAGTAGAAGGGCCTGGCAGAGAAAAGCATATTGCATCAAGGTTTCCAGGAAGCAGGGAGAGAAGAGTTGAGGATAAAAATATGCCTTTCCAGGTCACGCCACTAGTGACCTTCCTCTTTTGACTAGGACCTACCTCCAGACAAATGAGAGTTTTGAGGGCTATTTTAGATCTAAACCATAACAGGGTGTTTCTAAAGGAGATTGGCCTGTGAGTCAGTGGGCTGAATTGTGAAGGTCTACTCAATATAAATGGACACTAATTAGCTGAAGTTCTAGGTAGATCAAAAAGGCAGAAAAAGGAAAGTTTACTCCATTCTCTCTGTCTTTCTCTCTGTCTGTGTCTCTTTCTCCGACTGTGTCTCTGTCTCTCATCTGGCACATTCCTCTTCTCCAATTTTGGCATTAGAACCTGAGACTCTGCAGCCTTTGAACTTCAAGACTTGCACCAGGAACCCTTCTGTGTTCTCAAACATTTGTTCTCACACGGAAAGTTGTACAATCAGCTTCCCTGATTTAGAGGCTTTTGGACTTTGTCTGGCTGATTCTATGGCCAGTGAAAGTCTCCAGCTTACAAAAGTTCTATCATGGGATTTCTTACTCCCCATAGTTAGTTGAGCCATTTTCCCTAATAAATCATCTCACCTACTATCTCTCTTTTGTTTTCTTTCAGTTTTGTCTATCTGGAGAAATCTGAATAATTCACCAATGGAAAAATATTCAAGTTCAATTTCATATTGGTATTTTTAAAGTAGATTTCAATAATCTGTGAGTGGTTGCTTATGAAACCTTAGCAGGAAATGAAAGACAGAAAGATAAGGTTGTGAAGATAATAGAGCTTATGAAGCCAGGATCTTTTCTACCAATAAAAGAGGTACAAATTTCAATCAAAGTTTACTTTCTAATAACTGTTACTCAGAAGCTACTGTAAAATAGCTCCAAAAAGATGAAAAGTAGTAATGGTGTAGTAGAGTGTATTTTATTTACTTACAGAAGTCCCTAGATTTGACATATATCTTATGATAGTTAACTGATTATGTCAATTTGAGTAAGAAATGCCCAACTAAATTGGACCAACACAGTTCTGGGTGTGGCTGAAGAGATTTACTGAAGACAGAAGACCCACTCTGGGTGTGAGTGACAGCAACCGATAGGTTTGCCTCCCAAATCGAATAAAGGAAAATAAAGAAGGAAGGCTCATTTCTGTTTCAGAGGAGCTCCAGTGTTCACTTTCACCTTAGATGTCATCTCCTGGTTTGCAGTGCAGGCCTTCCAGGTTCCTGATAAGGACTTGCATGGGACACTACAATGAGTTTCAGGCCTTTGATTGGATCCTTCAGATTTCCAGCACACAGATAACCCTTTTGCACTTTTCCATACCTGACCCCGTGGGTGGTCATTGTAAGCCAATTTTGTAAATTTTATATATTTGTGTATCTTGCATTAAATCTGTTTCTCTTGTAAACATTGCTTGATACATAACTTGACAAAATGTATCAAATTGATAAATTGCTTCTGAAAAGTATTTGGTTATCACGAAGCAGAGAGTGGTGCATTAGGAAATACCAGGTATTTACCACATATTAAAAGTAATCAATTACAAAGACACATTTATCCTCAGAATGAAAAGTGATATTAAATTGAAGTAAATATTAGATTATATATTTATTAATGATATTCTTCTTTTCTTTTTTTAATTTTATTAGTATATATTTGCAGTACATAGTGTTTACATTTAATGTGAGGAGTTGGTACATGTGCATAACATCTTAATTCTCTCTGCATCCCCTTCTCTGGCCCACTTCCTCTATCCATTTCTAGGTCACCTTTCCATTTAAAAAAGATATATCTCCCTGTTTCCTTTTACTATCTTCTATTTTTCTTGTTAATTTATTTATACTGTGTGATCATCCTATAAGAGAAACCATGTGATATTTAATTCAGCATTTCTGCTTTATTAGCCTTTCAGAGTGCATCTATTTTCAGATAAATGACTCAAATTTATCCCTCTTTATAGCAAAGTAGTACTCCATTATGTGTATGAGCATTTTTTTCTTTATGCATCTTTTATAAGCATAAGCTGCTTCTATGATTTAGCTGTTATAAATTGTTATAAACTGTTATAAACATGCATATGCATATATCACTAAAATACGATGTCTTTAACCATTCCAGGAAAATAACTAAGAGTAAAAGACCCAGGTCAAATTGAATTTCCATTTTCGGTCTTTTAAGAAATCTCCATACTAATTTCCATAGTGGTTGTACTAGCTTCCATTCCCACAATCAGTGTTGAAGGGTTCCTTTTCCTTCACCATTTCAGTAGTATTTGTTACTTGATTTGTTGATCACATTTGTTTGACTTCTTGGTCTTAGTCAATCATAGCTATTTTTCTGGAGTAAAATATTAATGTTGTTTTAATTTTCATGGCCAGCAATGTTGAATAATTTTCATATACCTATTGGCTGCTAGTATTTCTTCTGAGAGGAACCTATTCATTTTAGTTGCCCATTTTAATTAGGTATCTTAATTTGGGGTTTCTAATTTTTCAAGTTCTTTTTGGTACATTCTAGATATTAATCTTCTGTCTGAGAAAAAAACTGGTAAATATTTTTCCATTTCAGCAAATTGTATTGCTAATTTGATATATGTATATATCTTTTTATCTCGATTTTATTTTAGTACGTGGTGAACAATATGGGTCAAGATTCAATATTTTGCATGTGTGTAGCTAATTTTCCCAGTGCCACTTGCTAAAGAGGCTCTATTCCTCCAGTGTATGTTTATCAAACACTAAGCTTATTGTCAAAGATCAGATGGCCGAATGTGCTTAGGGCTTTCTCTACAACTTCTATTCTGTTCCAATTACTGACAGGTAAGTTTTTGTGCCAGTATCATGTTGTTATTATTAGTATATCTTTGTAATATAACTTGAAATCTTTATGATGTCTCTTGCTTTCCTCTTATTGTACAGGATTGTGTTTGCTATTTTGGGTCTCTTATGGTACCATATAAATTATTGGATTGTTTTCTCTAGTACTGTGGAGAATGTTGTAGATGATTTGAATGGGATTGTATTAAATCTATATGTAAATTTTGCTACTATGGTTATTTTGACAGTATTCATTCTCCCTATTCAGGAACAAGGGCTGGCTTTTCATTTCCTGATGGCCACTTAATCTCCTTTCAGAATACCAGAATACTATAATTTTATTTGTAGAGGTCTTTCGCTTCCTTGGTTAGGTTAATTTCTAAGTATTTATGTTTTCTTGATCCTATTATGAATTGTATTTGTTTCCTACTTTCTTATTGGTAAGATTAGTTTTGGTGTATAAGAACACTATTGATTTTTCTGTGTTGATTTCATATCCTGATATGGTGCTGAGTTTGATTATTGATTCTCAGAATCTTTTGATGAACTTTTTTGATTTTCTATATAAAGGAACTTGTCCTCTGTGACTAAGGATAACTCTACTGCTTTTCTATACATATCCTTTTTATTTATTTATTTTTTCACTTACCTGTTTGATTGGGCTAATCTTTCTAGGACAATGTTGAACAGGACTGATAATAGTGGATATCCTCATCTTGTATCTGATTTTTGTTCTCATTTCTTTTACGGGGGGGGGGTGGTGGTGCCAGGGATCGAACTCAGGGCCTTGTGCTTGCTAGGCAAGCACTCTAACCACTGACCTAAATCCCCAGCCCTTGTACCTCATTTTAGAAGAAAAGTTTTCAGCTTTCCCCCCACCTAATAATGAAGTTAGCAGTAGGTTTGTCACAAATGGCTTTTTAGGTTGAGATAAGGTCCTTCTCTAGTTATCATGAATGAATGTTGGATTTTGACAAAGACTTTTCAGTATCTATTAAAATGATCATAGAATTTCTGCCCTTCAGTTCATTTGGTGTATTATATTTGTTGATTTGCATATGTTGAAACATCATTGAATCTTTGGAATGAAGCCCAATTAGTCATGGTGTATGATCTTTTTGATGATTTGTTGCATTCTGTTTTCCAGAATGTTTTTGAGGATTTTTGTGTTAATATTTATTGAAGGGGCTGGGGATTTAGCTCAGTGATTAGAGTGCTTGCCTTGCAAGCACAAGGCCCTGAGTTCGATCCCCGGCACCACAAAAATAAATAAATAAATAAATAAATAAATAATGTTAATATTTATTGAAGAGATCAATGTGTATTTTAATTTTTTTATTTGGATACTCGTCTCATTTTGGATTTAGGGTAATGTCAGCTTTCAGGAATGACATTGGGAGTACTCCTTTCCCTTGTATTTCATTAAAGAGTTTGAAAAATATTGGTGTATATTTTCCCTGAAATTCTTGTCGAATTCATCTGGTCCTGCACTTTTCATAGTTGGCAGGATTTTTTTTTTCTGCCTCAATTTCATTATCTGTTATTGGATTATTCCTGGGATTTATATATTCTGGGTTCAATTTTTGTAATTCATATGTATCTATCAATCTATCAATTTTATCTGGATTCTCCTATTTATTGAATTGCATGTTTTTTGAGTATTTACTAAAAATTTCTGGATTTTAGTATTATCATTATGATTCCACCTTTTTTAAATTAAACTTTCAAATGGATATATCTGATAATATATAGATTTTAACTCTGATGAGCTGATTGCTTTTTTGAGATTGTCAGAAGGTAAGCCAAGTATTATTGCTAAAACACATATAGAGAGAAAATAAAATTTATTTGAAATCCAAGCAGGAAAAAAATGCTGACATACATACATTTGAGACCAAGATGAAATAAAAGGAGTTAGTTTTATCTTTCAGTATGAAAGACCAAAATATGAAGAAGTATATAAATTAATGTTTTTCATGTCACTGGAATCAGGTACAAAAGGAGTATGAGAAATGAGGTGAGACCTATGACGGTCACATCTTAGTGCCTTGAGAGAAATTCCAGGTCCTGTATCAGAGAAAAGAAATCCAAGTGAAGCCCACTGCATTCTGTACAGTAAGAAATAATTTAAATTCTGAAAGGCCAAATATCAGGGGTTATTGAGGCAAAGTACCAGAGGAAAGTGACAAACAGAAAATCCCAAAGCAATGCAGAAATTTTCCCTTCAAAACTTCATATGAGTGCTCATCAAGGTATGCATGTTAGAAAGATATTCAATGGCAGTGAAAATATAATGAGAAGTAGTAGTGCTTTGTGTTCACACAGGGACAATATTAGTAACCGTCGCTATCAGAGTCTCATGATTTATGTAACCTTATGTACAATCTTTGAAGCATTTTCAGATTTAGAGACTAGCCATAGACCATGTACTGCTAAATTTAGACTCGCAAATACAAAGCATAAGAACAGAAAATAAAATCAGTTTCCAAGTAACTTAATTGCTACCTAGAACAAAGCTGAAGGCTATTTATAGACATGCAACCATATTTGGCATCCACCAAATAAAACTAAAAAATTTGTGGAACTATATTAATCAGCTGCCACAATGACAAAGAATTGAAAGAATAAACCTATACAGAGAAAATATTTATTTTTGCTCACAATTTCAGTGGTGTCTGCCCATGATTGGTTGGTCCCAGTGATTTAATGCTTGTACCAAGACAGTATGCAATGGTAGCAGTGTATGGCATAGAAAAACTGCTGATCTCATGATCAGGGATTAAGGAAAGAAGAGGAGTGAGCTGGAGTCCCACCAACCTCATCTAAGGGCATGCCCTCAATAAACTAGTGACTTCTCACTAGGCCCTACCTGTTAGAGTATCCATCTATCATTAGGAACCTGGACTGAGAAAAAAAGCAATTAACTAATTGTCCTTTGAGAGACAATTATTCAAATGTAACATTCGGCCTTTAACACCAAAGGTTCATGTACAACTTACAATAAAAAATGAATTTAGTACATCTGTAAGTATCCCCAAAATACTATCTCAATTAATCCTCATAGGATTGTGTCTAATTCTTCTTTGAGAATAAAAATCAACTCTTAGTTGTTTGGGAAGTTGTTAAAAGAAACATATCACATACTTTTAATACCCAATGTTGTAACAGGAACAATTGAAAAATTCTTATCCTAAAATTAAAGAATGTGAATATAATAAGGAACTGGACCCAAGGAAGACCAAAACATATCAGAGCAAATATTAAATCTAAGTTTCCATGTCTTGCATCAGATACACATTATGGAAGGAGATAGTCTCCAAAGGGCTCAGGCAAAACTTTCCTCTATGGTTTTGCTTTTCTAGCCCATGTGGCCACTCTCTCAAGCAAACTTTGTAAGCTGCCTGCAGCTTTCCTCTGCAAGTGTTTCATATAATAGGTATATCTGTTTGGGATCTAAATTGAGGCTTCAGCTCCACTCTTACATCACCATGCACCATCATGTCAGGGGATACTTGCAGGGACACTAATCATGCAATATTTTACTTAGCATCCAGGCTTTACTTTGAAATCTAAGTGGAAACTTCCATGATGCCATAACTGTTGCATCATAGATACTTGGAAAGCCAATGTCATCTGGATGACACCTAGGTCTGCTGCAAATGCAAGTAGTACCTTGACCAGCTTGAACAATGGATTAAGTGACCTGTGAGTTCCTTGGTCCCTTAGTATTGATAAATGATTCCCCAGGAAGTCCTGAGTAAACAAGGTATACTAAGACACTCTTGTAATACTGCCTTAAAAGTCTTTGATACAAATTCACATTTGTACATCTTAGATGCTTTGGTACCTGTAGCTGTGCCAATTCCTGAGCTGTCTTTATGCTATCTTTCTTTTCTCCCAGTACAAAGCACTTAGCTTCTTTTTAATGGAACTAATTTTATTAGCAACTACATCTTCCTATTCTAAAAGTTTATGTATGCTTCTTTTATGGTCAAGGTTAAACTGTCCAGATCTTTTTGCTCTGTTTCTTTTTCCACCCAATTCCCAGCATAAATATGTCTAAATGCACCCAGAAATAGCCATTCCTTAGCCTTAAAGCTTTGCTTTCCTCAAATTTCTGGGATCAGGTAAACTAGACTGTCATCTTGCAGCTCAATATCCCACAATGACTTAGGATATTCATTGAAATGTACCCATTTGTTCTTGTTAATGTGTACTGAGTGGCCTCTACTCCTATTTTCAACAAAATCCTCATTGAAATCTGAAATCTCATTGGTATTGCCTATACCAGTGGTGGCAAAACTTTTAGAGACCATGTGCCCAAACTGCAACCCAAAGCCCACTTATTTATCACAAAGTGCCAATTTAGCAATTAAACCTGAGTATCAAGGTTTTAGTTTAGGAAAAAAACTTATACATTAACTTCTTTTGTCTTAGAAGAAAAACACAATACAGAGCTTCCAATGGTACAGTTTTTTATTGAAAGGTCTAAGTTTGCATTTGGTGTGCTTTTGCACAATTAATGCAATCTTTGCTATTGTATGCATACTAATAATTTGTCAAATATTGGCTCATATTTCATTAGTTTGAGAGCAAAACATGAAGCACACGGGTCATTTGTTAATCCAGCGGTGGCGAACCTACAGCACGCATGCTGAAATGGGCTGCTTGTTATCACTGAAAGATCTAAAAGTTTCACCATCACTGTGTTAATCTCTTTCTTGTACCAGATATGACATAATTCAAAGCTGAAAACAGCTGTTCACAAGCATAACATGATCCAAACAAAGTAAGAAAAGGAATCCTAAGTGCTTTAATTGAATTAAAATTATTTGGCAGAGAATTCCACACTTTAAGAATTTCATGTTCAGAACTAACAACTGTACTGTGCTTTGTCATCCCTTCACACCCTATCATCTCTATCTTGGTAAGTGTTGCATGTGGGTCGTAGTATTTATTTTCCCAGATATAGCTTTCTTGAAATTCCAATAGCTCTATTTCCAGACTTCCAAAATCTAACCATCATAAGCATGAAAGAGCAAATTCTTCAAATTTGGCTTTATCTAGAGAAGTAAGAAAACAAAGAGTTGTCTCCATCTTATGAAACTGTAAAAGTCTGTTACTGAAATTCTCTCCTTTGTAGCTGCTATAATGCCAGAAAATTTCTTGTAGATTTTCTGATGGCTTGTAGGATTGTCTACAAATGTAGAATATTCTAAATGCTTTTTTAGATTTGGAAAATATTTCAGATGCCCACTTTTACAGTCTTTTTTCAAAAATCTGCAGTTGTCTCTCAAACACTGTTATATCATAAAATATCCTTTCTGCTGTTTTCCCTACACTTTGTAGTTTTTTGTTCAGTACATTGAAGTGTAGTTTAAAATCTGTAAAAAAAAAAATACCCATGAGATTATTAAGAGAGGCCATACCAGTGAGTTGTTGGTATTTCTATCCCTTTTCATTCATAAACAGCCTAATTTAATCCTAGTAAGCCATAAATCTCTCTTAGACTTATCTTATGCTCATCCACCAAATATTATGATACATAAGTAAAGCATTAGACTGTGCCTGAACCTCAAGAAGTGTTTGAAACTATTCAAAATTAAGAGCACAAACCATGATGTAATTCACCATTTTTGTGACATTTTTGAGTATATCATCTAATTTTTTACTGCTTTCTCTGGCACAAAGAGCTTCTTGATGTATAATACAAAGAAACTGAATGATTGGATGCTTAGGTGCTTTGAAAAAGAACTGTCTGAAAACAGATGTTGCCCCCACCATGCAAGGCGCCCATCACTAGTAATTAAAACTACTTTTTCTGGTCTTATGTCTTGTGACAAAAATCATCCATCATAGCATTGTAGATATCTATACTTTGTGTTCTTCCAGACAAAGACACCAGTTTCACCAGTTCTTCTCTCATAATGTCACTAACAGCGTAACTCAAAAATTACTGCTAGCCTTGAATGATTATTTATATCTGTGCTTTCACCCAAACACATGGAGTAACAGGCTGCACTTTGTAAGTTAGTAGTGAGCTGCTGACTAACATCAATTGCCATGAGCAGGACTTGATCTTTAACAGTATTTCTGCTAAGTGGCATCTCAGAGATATGTTGCATAATTTTATCCTTGGTTGGGAAATCATGAAAAAGGGAATTACTCCCAGACAACATGGTCATTTTGATAAAATCCCCATCAGAGAGGGGCTTAACATGTTTTGCTATGCATAGTGAAATTTGAAACCTAGCTGTTGTCAAATGATTTGTTTTAGAAAGATAGTTGCAAAAGCTAAGATCCCGGGAATGATATTTCCTCAGTTTCCCTTCAAGAAACTCCTTTCAGTTTCACCAAGTTTGGCAATACTTTTGTGGTTGGTGTCAAAGTGCCATCTGACACTTGATGTGCCACATACAACACTTTCACTACACAGAATACATAACTCTTTACTGTTGTATTCAATCATTACAAATGACTCTGTCCCACCCTCTTGGAGTGATCTTCCACTATCTATGTTCAGTTTTGCTTTTTTGCTATTGCTTTTCGCTGTTCAAGACTTATAGTCTATGAAAACACAAAATTTAAAAAAAGAAACATCTAATACAAATCTGTCTGTATACCAAAAATAGCTAAGATTATTAGTTAATGCTAAAAAATTAGATATTCGCTGAATCAATTATCTATAGCAGTGATTCTCAGCTGGGTTTGCTCTTGAATTTGCTGACCAACAGTGCAACGGGGCAATGTTCCACTTACCACCGGCTTTTGGCCTGCTCTTAAAAAGGCATCTGAGTATATTTCTTACCTTGTGGGGGCTTCTGCTAAAATCACAGCCAGTCCAAGCAAATATATATATTTACTCTTGCTCTTGTTTTAATAATTTCCTTGCTGTTGTTTTAATAATTTCTTCACAAACAACTAGATATGATGCTGCAGATTCAAATATGCGAAGGGGACAGCACCACACTAAAAGAATCTCAATCACTTAATTAGAACATTTCTTTGCTAAATTTTAGGTATCAAATTTCAATTTTTCATAAGGAAACTCAAAGCTAAAATCTTAGCTTAATAAAATTGAATTTATTAAAACTAGCATCCATGGCTAATGAACCAGGGCTCATGATGTCATAGCCTGGTTCCACCAGTCCTTTCCAAGCATGCATATGTCCCTCATGTGTACTGTTATCCAAGGCTCAGATGCTGAGGCAATGCTGGGGTGAATGGTCTCGCACGCCAAGTCAAGGAGTAACTGGAAGGAAGAAGACCTGGCAGTCACAGTATCCTCCTCTAGGGCATACCTGCCCTGGAACAAAGTCCTATACCTAAAACCCACATATAGAAAGTTTCATCACTCCTCATAGAGCCATGGACCGAGTATGCCTTTAACATATGACCATGTAGGAGATGCTTATACAATTAGTAGCAAGAATTTAATAAAAATTGCCATATCAAGTATGCACGTGAAAGAAGCGATTCGATTTTCTACTAATGTATGAAAATATTCTCCACATATTCTGCCTGTTGTGAAATACAAATAAATATGTTAAAAGGTATCACTTTTCAAATATAAGAATGACAAGATTAAATAGATTGGTTATGCTAAATATTGGTGTGGGTATAGAAAATCTGAAATTTTCTTACTATTTGTGAGAATACAAAACACCGCAGAAATTTTCAAAAGAATTTGGAGGTTTCCCAGCGTAAGTCTAAACTTAAAATTCAAGTGGTCTAATAATTATATTCTTTTTTATTGGTAGATGTTTGTAATAAATAACAATTGACTTCATCCAAGGCACTTTCATGTACACAACATACCACAGCACCTCCTTTTTATTTCGTGTCTCCTCTCTCTCCCCTCCCTCCATCTCTTGATTAAATCCCCATATGTTAAAGATATATCTTGATAAATTTTGTTCTTTATTTATATTTTGGTTTTCTCATATAAGAGAGAGCATGAGATATTAAAGCTTGAGTGTCTGATTGATCGCACTTAACATTATGGTCTCAAGGTTCTTCTATTTTCTTAAAAATGACATGATTATCTTTCTTAGTTGCAGAGTAGTACACCACTGTGTGTAAATACAATATTTTCTTTACACATTCATCTCTTGATAGACATACAGGTGACATCCGTTTTAGCTATTGTGAATTGTGCTGCTATAGACAGGGGTATGTATGTATCATTGTAACATGATGTCTTTAAAACATTCAGGAAGATACCTAGATGGGAAATAGCTGGATTAAGTGGAATTTCTACTTTTAGATTTTGAAGAACCTCCATACTGATTTCCATAGTGGTCATAATAGTATACACTCACACCAACAGTATAGAAGGGGTTCCTTTTACACACAACTACATCAGCATTTGCAATTATTTCATTTCTTGAAGATAAGCACTCTTTCTGGAGTAAGATAAAATCTCAGTGTTGTTTTAATTTGCATTTCTCTAATAGCTAGGGATGTTGATTTTTTTTCATGTGTTTATTGGCCATTTGTATTTCTTCTATTCATTTCAATTGCTCATTAATTAATTGAATTTTATAATTTCAGGGTTCTAATTTGCTTGAGTTCTTTATATATTTTATTTTATTTTATTTTTTTTTTTTTTTGGTGGTGTTGGGGATCGTCAGGCCCTTGTGCTTGCGAGGCAAGCACTCTAATCACTGAGCTAAATCCCCAGCCCCCTTTATATATTTTAGATATTAGTCCTTTGTCTGAGAAATATATGGCAAAATGTTTCCCCATTCTGTAGGTTGTCTTCACTCTGTTGATTGTTTTCCTTGCTCTGCAGAAGTTTTGGATTTGATATAATCCCATTTGTTTATTTTTGGATCTACTCTTTCTGCCATGGCCATTTTGTTCAGGAAGTCGTTACCTATGACTGTCTTCAACAGTTTTACTTATTATGTCTTCTGTCACATTATGTGTTTCTATTTCAATATTTAGATTGGTGATCCATTTTGATTTTAGTTCAGTACATAGTGAGAGATTCAATCTTCAGCAACAAGTGAATAGCCAGTTTCCCCAGCACAATTTGTTAAGGAGACTGTCTTTCTTCCAGCAAGTTTTTGGCCCCCTTGTCAAAGATCAGGTAGCTGAGTATGCCTGGAGTTGTTTCTGCATCTGTTATTCTGTCCCATTGATCCACATCTCTGTTTTTGTTTGTTTGTTGTGTGTGTGTGTGTGTGTGTGTGTGTATGCCAGCCAATACCAAGCAGTTTATTTTTTATCACTACTTTTATAGTACAATTTAATGTCTGGGATTTTCATGTCTCTTACTTTGCACTTGTTGCCAAGGATTGCTTTTGCTATTTTAGATCTCTTCTGATTGCATATAAATTTTAGGATTATTTCCTCTAGTCCTGTGAGTAATGCTATTGGTATTTTGATTGGAATTGCATCAAATCTGTAAGTCAGTTTTGAATGTATGGCTATTTTGAATACAGTCACTCTGCCTATCCAAGAAGAGAGGATATCTCTTTCTATTTTCTGATATCTTCTTTGGTCTCCTTTTACAGAGTACTGTATTTTTTATTGTAGAGATCTTTTACTTCCTTGCTTAGGTTAATTGCTAAGTGTTTATTTTTTCTTGATGTTATTGTGGAAGTTATTTTTTCCTAATTTTTTCTCAGTGAGTTTATTATTGGTGCACAAAAATGTTATTGTTTTTGTGTGTTGATTTTGTAACCTGCTGTGCTACTGCATTTGGTTATTAATTCTAGGGGTATTTTGATGAAAGATTTTGAGTATTCTGTGTAGAAGACCATGTTGGCTGCAAATAATGATAATTTGAATCCTTTCTTTTATATATATATATATGTGTGTACACATATATATCTCCCCTTAATTTCTTTCTCTTGACTGATTGCTCTGGCTAATGTTTTGAGACCTATATTCATTGATTTTTCTTGTATTTTTTTGTCTCTATTTCATTCATTTCTGCTCTGATCTTCGTAACTTCTTTCTTGCACTAGCTTTGGATTTGAATTACTCTTGTATTTCTAATCCCTTGAAGTGCATTATCAGGCTATTTATTGGAGTTCACTCTGTTTTTCTAATATGGGCATTTACAGCTATATACTTCCCTTCTAGGGCTACATTCATTGTGTCCCATAATTTCTGCTATATTGTACTGGCATTATCAGACTACTGTAGTTTTCATTGTAGAGGTTTATCACTTTTCTGGACCAGTTAATTGCCAAGTATGTAATTTTTCTCAGTGTTATTGGGAACAATATTTTTTCTAATTTCTTAAGGTTCATTATTTCAATATGTTCATTATTAAGGTACAGGAACACTATTGATTTGTGTTTCTATTTTGAATCCTGCTACATTACTAAATTTGGTTATTAATTCTAAGATTTTTTGTGGATTTTTGAGTCTTTTATAGAGAGGATCATGTCATCTGCATGTAAACATAACCTGACTTCTTCTTTTCCTATACATATCTATTTCATTTCCTTTTTATTTGTATAATTGCTCTTGCTAGTTTATTGGAGTACTATTTTGATCAGGAGTGGTGATAGTGGATATCCAGGTCTTATTCTTGATTTTAGAGGGAAAGCTCTTACTTACTCCCCACTTAATATGGTGTTGGCAGTAGGTTGGCCATAAATGGCTTTTATCAGATTTAGACAAAGTCCTTCTACACCTATTCTCTGTGATATTCTTATCATGAAAGGATATTGGATTTTGTCAAATGTTTTTTCTGCATCGATTGAGATGATCACGTGATTTTCATGGATGCTTCTGTTCTTGCAATGTATTACATTTATTGATTTGGATATGTTGAACCATTCTTGCATTTTTGGGATGAAGCTCACTTGGTCATGGCATCTGATCTTTTTGATGATATGTTGGATTCTGTTTGCCAATGTTGAAGATTTTTGAATCTATATTAATTAAAGTGATTTGTCTACAGTTCACTTTTTTGGTTGGATCCTTGTCTGATTTTGAAATCAGCCTGATGTTATTTTCTAGGAATGCATTTGAAAGTCTTCTTTCCCTTTCAATTTCATTTATAAGTTTGAGGAATATTGGTGTTAGAACTTCCCTGAAGTGTTTCAGAATTGTGCAGTGACCCAGTCTGGACCTGGAGTTTTCTTAGATGGCAGGTTATTTAATACTGTTTCAGTTTCTTGCATATTATTGCATTATTTAGGATTTTAAAATCTTCTTGTTTCAGTCTTGGTAATTCATGTGTATCTAGGAATCTATCCATTTTTCTGAATTCTTTAATTTATTGGCATACAGTTCATGAAGTAGTTGTTAATGATTTTTATTTCAGCAGTGTCCAGTGTGATTTCAATTTTTCTATTTCTAATTGCATTGATTTGGGTTTTTGTCTTTTTGGTTAGATTGGATAAGGGTTTGTCTATTTTGTTTATTCTTTTGAAGGACCAACTATTTGATTCATAAATTCTTTTTATTGTTTCCAGTCCCAATATCATTGATTTCTGATGTTATTTTTATTTTTTTTTATTTTTTATTTTAAACCAAGAACATGTATTGGTACATTCTACATACAATGGTCACATTCATTACATTAATTCTGTACCTATACATG
>QZML01001158.1:151181-190363 GCA_016801275.1 Hystrix brachyura
GGGGGAAAGGGGGGAGAACCAAGATACATCATGTATAGGTACAGAATTAATGTAATGAATGTGACCATTGTATGTAGAATGTACCAATACATGTTCTTGGTTTAAAATAAAATAAAAAAAATAAAAATAAAAATAAGACAGGTGATATTAAGCACTCTGAGGAGTTCAAAGAGGGAAAAGTAAACATTGCTCAAGAGATCTATGGAACAATAATCAAACATATCAAGAAACACATTATAGAAAGCCCTATACTATGTAATTTTAGACAAACAAGTCTGTGATCTCCCGGTCAAATTTAAAACTGAATAACTCAAATTCAAAACTGAATAACTTATTCTGTTTCATGCTATCTCAAATACAGATATATTTCATTTAATCTAAGAATGTCCCTTTTGAAAAAGATCAACTTACTTCCTATTGTCTATCTTTTATTTTGCACTTTATTTGTAGTTTGCCCCAGGTTTCCCCTTCTAGGTGTTTCCCCAAAAGAGTTAAAGCCATCATATTACAGTGATGTATACATAACCCATATATGTAGCAACACAATTTATAATAGCTAAGTCTTTGAAATGACCTAAATGCCTACCAGCAGATAAATGAATAAAGAAAATATGGTACTGTACTTCTCACAATAGAGTACTATTCTGCTATAAAGAATGATAAATTTGAAGCATTTGCTGGTAAATGGATGCTCCTTGAAACCATGATATTAAGTGAAATAAATCAGTTATCAGGTTTTCTGTAGATTATTCAGTATTTTTCTATATGGCAGAATTTTTATATAGTATGAAAGCCAATTCAGTAATGACTCAAATTAGAATATTATATATGTAGCACATTAATTTAAATAACTTTCATAACCATTAAGAAAATAACTTTTAAAATATCACAATGCAAGAGTTGGTAGAGCTCTTGCCTAACAAGTGCAAGGCCCTGAGTTCAATCCCCAGTACCCCCCCAAAATAAATCAAAATGCAAATGAGAAGGAAAAAGCAGTATGCTATTAAAAAACTCAAACACAAAAGCTGGAAAAATTGCAAAACAATAATGGGATGTAGAAAATGAATGGCGAAGAGGCAATCACTTGGAAGAAATTGCTTTAGAAGTAATAGGTTAGAACTAGAGCCAGTGGCATCATGGCAAACTAGAGCCAGCAGTGCTCATCGGATGCCCAGAAGCTGCTCCCCGAGGCCCACAAGTGCTCAGATGGGAGGAGAGGGGTCGGACAAAGACCCCACCATGAAAAAGCAACTTTAAGAAGCCCTTCGGATGGAATCCAGTAACAGGTGTTTAGATTAAGAAACATGGTGGCTTTCAGATCCTGACACTGCTTACTGCCCGCTGCTTACCAGGTCGGTAAAGTGCCAACTTGGAAATATTTCAAGTCCTCCAGAGAGAAGAAGTGCAGTGCAGTGACTACCAGACTGCTGACCAGTATCCAGCCTAACAGGTATCACCCAGGGCCCACCTGGCCTAACTCTTTTCTCTCTGTGAGATGGTGCCCAGCAAGTGAGAAATTTGCAAGAAAGGGCCTCCTCAGATGAGGGCACTAAGGAAAATGCACCCAGAAATTCGCTACAGATGTCAGTGGCTGAGACAGAACTAGAGATCACTAGGGGCAGTGAGGAGCAAAAGGCAAGGTCATGAATAGGGACCCAGAAGCAGGTAGTGAGAGCTCCATGACAAAGAATCACAGGAGCTTGCAATGGTTGTGACCAGTAGGATCTGAGGTGGAGAAAAACATGGGAGTGCTGCCAGAGTAGACACGCTCCCAAAGCCCCAAACATGCTTCTGAGGCCTGCACACATGTGGGCTGCCTTCTCCCTCACCCCCTCAAAATCATCGAATTCCATAGAGAAGGGCTCTCTCACACTCAGCCCCAAATGCCACTGAATCTGTGTGCTAGAAGAACTTTGTGAAGTTTGAAATCTAAGACACGAGATTGATGAAGGTGGAGAAAATTCTCCAGACTAGTGCCTGTGGAGGCTATTTCTTGCTGGCACCTCAAAATCAGTAAGTCCAAGGTTAGATTAAAGCTCAGCAAGGAGGAGGGTTTCTTTGACCAATGGAGTGGAGGGGGCAGAGCAAAATCATCAGAGTGGTGCAGAGGAACAGAGATACTGCCTCCTGCCTGGCCATGGGGAAACACTGAGTTTGGTGGCCAGAGAATGGGTAGAACTGGAACTCAACGATGAAAGGAGAGCAAGGGAAATGGGGAGAGGCAAAGTGGGTTGAGCAAGTAGCAGAGCCTGTGGCAGAAACTCGACAAGGAAAATGAGATTCCTATTGGTCACTGGAAGGAGTGTTGGCAACCCACCGCCAGAGGATTCTCAACATGGTGTCCTTTGTATGTGTGTGTGAGAGTGTGTGTGTATTCTTTCTTCTTCTTTTTTTTAAATGAGTGATGAGAATATATTTGTCTGTGTTGTGTGTGTGCATTTGTATGTGTGTGTGTAGTTATACGTATATGTATAAATTTGCTACTGTTAATTGTAAAAATTCCAGTAGTTAAGTCACATTTGACCACTGTAAAAGTTTTTCCTTGTTATATAAATTTGCTTCACTGTTGGATCAACAAATGGGTCCAATCTTCCCATTGCTTCTCTAGCCCCCATCAACACTCTCATCCTTAATTTATCTCCAGTGTTTATCCCCTTCAAGATTCTCATACCTCTTGGCTACATCTCCCCCTTTTTAATGTTACCCCTTCCCATTCTATCCATTATTCTCTTTTATACATTACCAATTAAGATTAATCAAAATACTATAGTACTTTAACATCTCGCATTAGGTTCTCCTTCACAAAGGGTTATTTCACGGGTGCACTAAAATTAGTGTTCCTGTTAGGTCATTAACTGGACTCAGTTTATCTGGATCCTCTTTCACTCTCCACTTAAAGTGCCTCCCCTCTTCTCTTCCCTCACTTCCCTTCTTACTTTTTCACAAGTGTTGCCACACTCCCTCTTTTTCTTCCTGTACATAGATGCTATTATAAAAGTTAACTTTTAACTTTCAAAATTTTTGAATTTAATACCCCTTACATTTCTGAAAGACAAATATAAGGGCTATTATTTTTTTACAGGGTTTTACACTGACCTATGAAATTCTTCCTCATCAAAAATTGTTACTTATGTATTATAAAATGGGTTTTTTGCTAGTTTTTATATTGGATGCCAACTCCATAAAGATGATCCTACTTTCTATTTATAAATTTCTCCTTTTTATTCCTTTCCCTCTCCCCCTGTACACTCAAACCTCCTCTCCATTCCCTAGCTCTACTGGTATAAATATATTATGAAAAAATAGTTTATCTCTTTCATGTGCCCCATTACTTCATAGTTTCCACCTATGTCTAATTTTTTTCTTTTATTTATTTTACGTCACTATTTAATTTACCTTATGTCCCAGAGTTTCATCTAGCATTAATAGTGCTTTGTACTCCTGGGTTTTGAAAGAGTAGCAATCTTGCAAAAATGCTGTAAATTATAAACTAGTGTATGACCAGCATTTGAATGTTGATATTACCAGAAAATACTTGCTCTTTACAATTCAGTGCTAGAGATCTCTGTGATAGCTACAGAGCTTTGTAGCCTAAGTGATCTACAATACTGAGCAAAAAATTCAGGAAAAATGAGAAAAAAAAGGCAGTAAGATGCCTCAGCTATTCATAACTTCCCAAAACTTGATCACACAGGCGCTGAAGTAGAGGAAGTTTCAGACAAAGATTCAAAAACCAAATGGTTAAAATATTTAAAACAATAAAAAAAAATAACAAATGCATGAAGAAATTACTAAAATGTTCATTGAGTTTGAAGAAGATATAAATAAGCACATGAAGTATGCAACTATTATGATTTCAATGGACTTAAAGAAGACACAAACAACTGATTAAGAAAGATTATGCAGGATGTGAATGAACATTTTAGTATAAAATATAGGTGCTATGAAAATAAATCAAGCAGAAATCTCGGAGGTAAAAAACACGATTCAAAAATTAGCCAGAAACCAGTAGATTCACCCTGAATTTTATCAGAACTTCAAGAACTGAACATCAATATTTTCTAAACTCTACCATGAAATTGAAAGGGGAATAACACTGAAAAATCATTTTTTCAAGCCAGCATCATTTTGATACCAAAATATGGCAAGGACTTAAAAAATAAGGAAAACTAAAGATCAGTAATATCCTTAATGAAAATAGATGCAAAAATCCTCAGGAATATACTTGCATATAGAATGCAAGATGGTTGTAATCTGCATGTACTGCAAACATACACTAATAAAAAACATTTACAGATGGCGATGTGTCTTTTACTGTAATAATTTTGTAAATTTAAACATTTGTCAGATTTTTCAATCACACCTTATATAGTCACTCATGATGGTCTGTAGTATAATGTATTTGTGACTGGAATCAGGATTTGCCTCTGATGATCAAATGAATGATAAACGAATAAAGAAGGGAGAATTAAAGTTAATACATGACATTTTACCACTTGAATTCCTTACCTTGTGCATATGTCGCCTTTATAATAAAACATTAAATCAACTTAAAATGAGTAAAGAGGAGAGGTACTCAAAATTTTGTAGAAGTAAGCCTTGTATTTAAGCATAATCTTTGGATAAAGGAAAGATTTGTGTAAGAGGAGGCAAAAGACAATCTTTAGCAATAGTAGAAGCTAGAGGAAGAAAATATGCTTGAACAGACTTTAAAGGAAGTTAGTTTAAGGAGTGTGAATGAAATGGAGAAACCAGAATGGCCACCATGAAGTGTAGGAGGTGAAAGAGAGGAAGGAAGGCCACCTAACAACATTTTATTCACAGAAGCTAGAAAGGGACATAGCTCAATTATATATAATACATTTTTTTTTGTGGTGCCGGGGATTGAACTCAGGCCCTTTCAATTATATATAATAAATAAGGAGATACACAATTAAAATTTAAAAATGCCTCACAGAGAAACTGTATAAAAATTAATTTTAGCAAATATTTTTGAACAATTACTAGAAACAAGTCGCTATGGAACATTTAAAGAAATAATCAGTAGCATCAGCTAAATTAATATCGGGGGTATCTACTATTGTCAGGATGTAGCAATTTTATTTCCAACTTCAATTTTATTTAAGTTCATTTTATAACCAAATCTTGCACATTTTCTCAAGCATGAAGGAACATGTTGTATTGCAGTGTGATCTAAAACTTAAAAATAGTGTCTTTTAAATTTTTGCAATCAAATATGTATTAATGGTGCTATGTATGCATGTTTCTCTTAAGGGAACTTCACTAGGGCTAGTTTCTTCTGACAGGCAAATCATATTTCCTAATATATCTCTGACTTCATTGAGATAATGAGAACATAGAACTTCTCTTCCAACAAGTTTACTAATTCTCCATTATTAAAAACTTTTTAAAACTATTCACATACTTCTATTGTGCAATATCAGCAGAAACTTCCTTTACTTCCAGAAGTAAGCATCTTACACCTATAAGACTGAAAAAACTAGGCAGTGCACACAGAATAGTGATAAATTGTGCAACCACACTGTTTGGTAAGAAAAGGCTGATTTTGACTAGAATAAATTAAACAACCTTAAATTAAAAAGAGGAAAACCCAACAGAGATTGTGAAAGGGAAAGAGATTTTAGAACCAGATGAAGAAAAAAACAAAAACCAATTGAATTATTTCAAGATAATTCATTTTCAGCTTGGATAACATCCATCTAAAGACTTTTCCTCTGCAAATTAAGAGTGTAAAAGTCCCAGGCTGTGATAACTATTATTCAGAGCTATTTTGTGTTTGCTAAATGGAATGTGACAGGGATCTGAAACAGCACTATACTACAGAAAATAATTAGTTGAAAACTAACTTGATAATATTACCACTGAGAAGAATGAACTGCAATCAACCTTCTCTTTGACGATGTGCAAAGAAGAGGTATAATTACCTGCATAGATAGTAATCAGAAAAAATGAAAATACATTCCTGTTATCTAGTAGATAGCTAGCTAGCATGTTTAATCTGTTCACTTCTTGTACAGTAAAGATAACAAATTAGTTACTGTAGTGCCATCAAAATCTCACACTAAAGTAAATCGTTAGGGGAAAAATGAGCTTTTTTTCTTATTTAATATTACCATTCTTTTCTCTGTTGGTATTTATCCTAAGGTGGCAAGTCTGAAGAATTTTCATATGAGAATTTTTCCAGGATATTAAGATAAAGGTTTCAGGGCAAAACAGCAAATTACTGGAGGCTTTAATCTGGCACAAACAGTATTACAGCTATTAAAATAATACCATGCTTTCTCATCCTGATTTAAATTAATCGACTGTTACCTTTTTAATGCTGAAGGAATACTGCTTCGCTGGGTTTTAGTTACAATATCTACAATGGACATTTGGAATATGCCTACGTAAAAGCAAATGGGATTCACAGAAATTTGGGTCAATCCAACCAACTGCAGTGTGCACACACAGCAGCAGAGCTGGCAGGCACCCAGGACTCTCAGCTGCTCCTATCACAGGCTGGTCAGTTGAGATGTAAGTTAAGTACAAGTTTTTAAGGGACAGATACTTCAGAATGAAAATTCCTATAGTACTTTGTTAAACAACTGAAAATTAAATAGCCAAATAAGGAAAGTGGGGGATGCACATAAGTGAAACTGCTGGAGGCCTTTCCGAGAGACTATTTTTCCAATTGTAAAGCCACTGGCACAAATTCCGCCATGTCTGTATGAAGTGCTAGGGCAAGGTAGCACATTAAATCGTTTCCCGTGTCATCTGCAAGCCAGTTCTACAACTGAAGGCACCCACGCTCTTGATGGCCTAGATGGGCAGTAAAGTTGTCAAAGTACAAATTTCTTTACTTCCTGCCACAGTGGCTACTTTGGAGTAGTCCAATGTCATTTTGTTTGCACTTAATGTCTTTCATTCATAACCCTAATCTCTGCAGATTATAAAAGTGGACAAATCCATAGTTTGAAAAATGCAATCTTTAGACAGTGAGGTCCCTTTTATTACTTTTTTATAAAGTCTTTATTTACACAGCAGATGAATGGCTCTCCTGCGCCACTTCATAAACTCAAACTACAGATCCCAGTTGCCACTGAAGTGTCAGGCAGGTGGTCCCTTCTCTTCTTCTCTACGAACATCCAAAGAGAGGGTGTGTTTGCAAAGATTTAGAATGACATCTTGTGCACTGTCTGTGGCAAGTTTTAAAGCTTGTTCTTGCAAATTATTACATTCATCCTGAGCAGTTAATACATAGCCATAACACATCTTAACACTTTTTTACTTTTCCTTTCTCTCCGCTCCTTCCCCCCTCCTCTCTCCATCTATTGGCCCCCTGCCCATTTGCAAAACATCTATCTTCTTGTTTCCTATTATATATCTTTTACTCTTTACTTTGTGGTCTCCCTTGTATGATAGGCACTATACACAATAAAGCTGGGTCACATGATGAAAATATTTGGAAATTATATTCATTGACAGAAACAAAGTAACACTTAAAACACTAGCATATTTTCATAGAAATTACAAGAATTGGGTTGGGGATTTCACTCAAGTGGTTGAGCGCTTGCCTAGCAAGCACAAGGCCCTGAGTTTGATCCCAAACATCGCCCCCCCAAAAAATACCAAAGAAATCAGAAGAATTGACACTTATATTAGTCCATTTCTTCATAAGAACCAAAAGATTTTCAAGAGGAAAAACAGAAATTTTCCAAGCCACTTGGAAATAAGAAAAATATTTCTGTTCATGATACAATCTGATATCTAGGATAGTTAAAAGAAAGTATGTAAAAATAAAAAAATAGAGGTTATTAGAAAAATGACTGCTATGAAAAAAACCAAAATGAAGTAGGAGGGTAATGCAGGTTGCTAGAATCAGAAGAGTCACAATGGATAATTTCCACTTACTGAATCTATTCTAGTTGCCTACAATCTTAGATGGCATTTTGAATTATTACTATAAGCATAGATACATGGAGTTTCAATGACTCCTTAGAGAAAGGGGAAATATTTATTGCTACATGAGAAAAGTTTAAGCAAAAAGGGAGGTGGACAGAATAATTTAAGGATTTAAGTTTATGTATAATATTTCAAGGTGTTAAAAAATCTCAGAGATGTTAATAAACAATGAAATAACAATGAAATAATTAGAAATCTGTCTGTATCAGTTGCTGTTTGCTGGAGGAATTAATTAAATACATACATACACGTATATATTATTCAGAATTTACTCAGAAGGCTTACAGTGGCTGTCTGCAGAATCAATGGTGGAAGAATGCAAAATGGCCATCTGCATGCTACAAAGCCAGAGAATCAGGTCAAAAGGCTGAGGCCCGGAGCCCACTGTAGAGTTAGTGCAAGTCTCATCAGAAAGTCAAAGGGGTTATGTTGGAAATTTGAAGAGTCTGCCCTGGAAGCCTGAAGGAACTAAAGTCAGATGTCCAAAGGCAATGGCAAAGACTACATTTGCTCTGAATAAACAAAATGGAAAAGTTCTTGCTTTTTTCCAATTTATTCCTTTCAGGCTACCTGGCCTTTTTTTTTTTTTTTAAGCACCATCCACATTTAAAATGGTTTTTTCCTCCTAGGATTGTCATTTTTATGTCAATGATCCAGACAAACCAAGAACTGTACTCTACTAATCTGCTAGGCATCTCTTAACCCATTCAAAATGACATCAGAATTAACAATCACATTTTTGCTCATACAGGCAGTGAATATTTGGAATATCCATTTGTAATTAGAGATTCAAGGTAGTAGGAGGGATGAAGCAAGTAGAGGTGAAAACAACTTTGTAGATATGCGCAATAAAATATGTAGTTCTCAAAAATTCTTGGCAGGATTACTGACTGGAGAAACAAAATTTTGCCTACAGAGGACATGAAGTACAAGGACAAAAGAGATACTAAGCATTTCCTATTTTATGCGTTTTATTAAGATGCAGAGAAATGTGTTGGAGCAACAATTGGTAGTCTGAGAAAAAGGAAGTGCTAGGAGTAAAGATAATGGTTAATATCAGCCACACTTTCTCTGACAGGTAATTTTCAAATGTTGCAAGTGTAAAACCACGGAAAAAAAACAGTATGTCAAAGATTCAAAGTCGCATGCATTCCTATGTACCTGTTTGTCTGTAGCTAATTCTTAATTCTGAGGCTTGTTCCTCCATGTATGATATTGATCACTACCTCATATTAGATGATATTCTACGAGCACAGATAGATGAATAGCTCTATAAACTATGTGGAGAGAATCTAGAAATATATAATGAAAAGTCAAGTTTCAAATTATATATATAAATTAGATAGAGAACAAAGTCAAATATGCCTGCTGGATTCTAGAAAGGGGTTCAGGTTCCCAAATGAAACATGAGAACTGACATATATCATATGATGTCATGAATGACTCCATATTCAAATACATAAGGTAAAAAGCATTAAACTAAAGAATTGCTTTTATTTCACTCCTGTAAAAAGAAATGGCTAAACTATAATTAGAGAAAAAGAAAAATTAATGGATTAAGTAATTTTATAACTGAAGATACAAATGAACGATTTTTGCACCTGGATCTATATCTACTGCATGTATACATGCATACATACATACGCACATGTGCATGTGTGTGTTGGTTGTATAGACATTTGTAACATTGTAGATCATATATTGTTAGTTCCGATTATTATTTTCCTATTATTAGTGGCATTATGCAAAAAATATATATTTCATGACTCAGTTTTTAACTAATTGTACATAGATACAAAACCCTGTAAAACATACAATAGAAAACAGCAACAGAGAGTAAGATGATGTCAGCAAGATGGCACAGAAGAGGTGCCCAGGAAGCTTCCCTCCACCGAAAAGGACTAGAATGACAACAGCAAAAATATTATTATCAGACTGGAATATTGAGGCAGAGCCTAGGAGTGTGGTGAAGCTATGGCAGACATATAAGTAAACAAAGAGACACACGATGACTTTGCAAAGAAGAGAATTATGCACATAGTATCGACCAATTTTTATTATTTAGTTTTAGGATATCCCTAAAAGCCTCATGTGTTCAGAGGTGGGGCTTTTGGAAAGTGATTGCATTATGGGAGCACTATATTCATCATTGGATTAATAACTGAATGTGCTTTTAGATGGTTGAGCCATTTTGGAAGAGTTTGATCACTGGGGACATGACATGGGAGAGTATATCTTCTCTTCCCAGCTACTCCATTCTCTTTGTTTTCTGACAGCTGTGACATGAGCAGCTTTTTTTCCACCATGACCCTATGCCGTAGAATTTCTGCCTTATAGCTGGCTGAACACAGTCTGAAACTATGAGCCAAAATCAACCTATACTCCTTTAAATTGAGTGTGTCAGTTATTTGTTCAAGCAACAATATAAAGTGGCAATGGTACATCCCATCGCTGTAGAAATACCTTGTAACAACAGGCATTTCATATGGTGGGAAAAGATGCTCCAAGCAGCCTTCACTCATGTTGCAATCACCCAGAGCATTTGCTCCTGGAGAATTCTACACCCTTCATAGGCCTTCAGAGTAGTTCGGTGAGCTTCTATGGAATCCAAGACACTGCATTACACCAGAGAAGGGGCTCCACTTATGTCCTTCCTTCTCCCACTCAGGCATCTGCTTCCCAGCTCCATTTTGAGATCTCACCTATCAGATGTGAAACAACTGGGTGACTGACCCCAACAGTTCAGCCTGTTTAGCCCTGAAGACCAGCTGGGTAAACCCATTTATATCTTCATGGCTCCACTATGCACATCCCAAGTGGTGCAGCCCTCTGAGGTTCTGAGAAGCAGGCAAGTGTCCATGCCCATCCAACCTTAGTTTCAGGAAGTAACACAGGAGTATGTACTGACATACTTTGTCCACAAATTTCCCAAGAAAATGCTTGTTGACCCTAAGTGCTCTCAGCCTCAGGAAGCATCCAGGCAACCTCACTCCCAATCAAGGAACCAGAGAGAACCTGAGCAGCCCAATATGAAGAAGTCAGTCCCCTATAGTCTTTGCATAGGTCATGGAATAGCTCTCAAGCACTGATAGGCACCCTGTCTGTACCCACTAGTGTAACCAATCCATCCTGTAGCCCTTTGGCATAGATAAGCATTTTACCCATCAGTACACATGCAGCAATAGGCTTGTGTAGGCTCAGTTAAGTAGCCTTGCTCCCACATGGCCTTCAGAATCTAATGGAGATCCTGCTTCCGCATGATTCACAAGAATTTAGAACAACTGGCAAAACCACCTTGCCTAAGACAGCTGCACCTTAGGTAGTGCAGCAATTCCACAAAGGCCTGTGTCCTAGAGCACCAACATATCCATTAGTATCACCGATATTGATTACAGCAAAAGATGCTAAATATGCACTATGCTGCTGTGCCAATGTGGAAAAAAAGACCAACACGGTCTGCCTACAGTCTATATCACCAGGATAAAGTATTTCGCCACAAACACTACACTATAAAATTGGTAGAGACAACAACCCCATCAGGTAGACAAATAACAAAATAGTGGTAAAAGAAGCATGAAAAAGCAAGGTAACACAGTGTCTCTAAAGAGCCCAATAACTCTCTATCAACAGACCCTAAACAAAATTAAGTCAATCAATTGCAAGAAAAAGAATTCAAAGCAATAAATGTAAGGAAATTCAACGTGATATAGGAGAATACAAAAAGCCAAGTTATCTAGGGATAGATAAAGTAGGGAAGAGGAGGGAAGGAAAAGAAGTAAAAATTTTAAGTTTTGATGTGTATATATGCCAACTCTCCCCAGTGTATGCATTCACTGTGTGTCACAAACACATACAAATAAAAAGTTAGAGAAATAAAGACTGATTTGAAAAAAATTCAGACAAGAATTAGAAATCATTAAATATCCAAGCAAACTGAAATCTCTGAACTGAAGAACTCAATAAATAAAATATAAAATACAGTTCTAAATCTTAAAAACAGACAAGATCAAAGCAAAAAAGAATTTCTGAACATGAGAATGTGACTTTTGAAATAATCCAGTCAGACAGAAAATGAATTAATAAAAGAAACAAACCTTATAAGAAATTGGGACACCAATACATGAATATATAATTCCATTATATATTTAATGGAAAAAAAAGAAAAAGAAAAGGCATTGAAATGCTGTTCAACTAAATAATATCTGAAAGCTCCAAATATTAGGAATGGATACTCAGGTCTAGGATGCTCAAAGGTCAACAATTACACAGCAGTCAAAATCCCTTTCTAAGGCATACTAGTCAAACTTTCAAAAGCAGAAGATAATAAGAGAATTCTGAAAACATTTAAAGAAAAGGATCAAGTCATATATAAGGGTACACCCATCACATGAACAGCAAATTTCATAGCAGAAACCTTATGTGGCAAGAAAGAATGCAATGATACATTCAAAGTATCAAAGGAAAAACCCTATCAAATATGTACAGAAAAGTAATACTTTAGAAAAGAATGGCACATAAAGTCTTCTCAAGATAAGGAAAATCTAAGGAAATGTATCACTACAAGACCAGTCCTAAAGAAATATTTAACGGGGTCCCACACCTGGAAGTAAAAGAGCAATAATGACAAACATGGAAACACATGAAAGGATAAAACTCACTACTAGAAAAGATACAGAAAACAGCAAGAGAAAATAATAAAATATTATTGTTACAGACAACTGCAAAATCACAAAGATAAAGAAAAAATAGGAAGGAATGAATGGACAAACAAAATAAGAAATAACAAGTTGCAAGGAATATGGCTCTACTTATCAATAATAAAATTGAATTTAAAAGATTAAATTCCCTACTACGATTTGGATCAAAACACCCCCCCCATGCTTGTGTGTTAAAGGCTTGGTCTCATCATATGGTACAACTGGCAATTTGTACAAACTTTAAGAAATGAATCCTAATAGGAGGTTTTAGATTATAGGGCATATGCCCTCAAAGGACATTGTGAGATACCAGTACCTTTGTCTTATCTTTTTTTTTTTTTTTCATATACATGGTGTGCTGCCTTGCCACAGGACCAAAATTAAGAGGGCTAACTGATCATATACTGAAATCTCTGAAGCCATGAGCCAAGATAAGTCTTTTCTTTATATAAGCTGATTATCTCAGGTACTTATTACAATAATATAAATCTGACTAGCAGAAATTTGCTATCGAGAAGTAGGAATGTTGATGTGACAATGTCTAACGATGAGAGAAAAGCCTGAGGAACTGCTTTGTGCGACATGTGGAAATTTGAAAAGCAGGCTTAGAAATGGCTTAGGATGATTAAGAGAGCTTATTGTGTGGTTCTTATGGGGACTGGAAAGACCAGAATGTTGATAAGAATGCAAATTGTGAAAAATATGCTAATAATGTTTTAGATGGAAATGAAAAGTCTATAGGTAACTGGGCTACACGCCACTCATGCTATGACAAAGTAAAGAATTTGAGTGTATTTTTCCATGTCCTGAGACTTTATGGCAGGGTGAGTCCTAAGATGATGGAAAAGTTACCTACTAGAAGAAATTTCAAGGAAGCACAGTATTTAGGCCATTGCATGGGTCTTACTTACTGCTTTTAACTAAATTCACAGTATGAATTGGGATCAAAAAGCAATGGAGCAGAAAGATTTGAAAAATTTGTGTTTTGGCCAGAAAAGAAGTGCTTGTAAAATTCTACCTGAAGAGGAAGTGGTTGCAGTCGGTATGTAGTTGGTTGGTATGTAACTCGTTGAACAATATGAAAGATGCATGGAAGGACTCTCAGGAATTGGCAAAGTCACAACCATCAGATGTTCAGAGATGCAGAAACATAGATTTATTTCAAGGACTATCCAGGGAAGAGTCTTTGATAAGGGAAGCTCTGGTATCTGGCTCATCCAGCACAATGAATACTCACTTCCCTAGATCAGCCAGCAAGGCACTCAGAGACCATTGCAGCTATGATTCATGTGGACCTTGGTCTCACCCATGTGATTATGTCTTTTTTGGCTTTGCAGAATGCAAGAGTTGTGAGACCATGGAGGGCTCCAAAGAGATTTTAAAGGAAAACTTGGGAAGACATCAATTCTGTGTCAGACCACTGTCCTTGCAAGAAGCCCTTAACAGGGCAATGTGTGGATCTGAGAGAATGTAGAGGAAGCTGCAAGGCAGACCCTTTGAAGATGGAGATATCAGAAATATAGAATACCTACTAAGGGAAGCTGCATGCAGCACAGCAAATCTGAGTTTCACACAAAGAGAATTGTTATGTTGACTATGACCAGAAAAGCTGTAGGGATAAAGTTGCCTAATCCTTTCAGAGACTACATCTAACCATAATGTGTCCCAGATGCTAGTCATGGTGGTTTAAGAGTTAATGTTTATGCTATTGGGTTTCATTCTTGTTTTAATCTGATCTCTCCTATCTAATGCCTCATTCACCTTTTCTGTCAGATAATGTTTACCCTGTAACACTGTATCTTGGAAGTATTTAACATGTTTTTATTTTTTTAACTTAATTTTTATTTTTTAAAGGGGCTCACATTTGGGTTTACCTTGAGGCTCAGAGGACACTTTAGACATAAATAATACTGAAACAGTTAAGACTTTGTGGAACCTTGGGGGAAAACTATATACATTTTGAATAATAAGATGTAAATGAGCTTCTGGGTGCTATACATAGAACTATAGTGTGAATCTAAAATGTCCTTCAATGTTCTGTTTGTTAAGGGCTTGTTGCCCGGCCTGTGAAACTATTGGCAGATTGTGGAATGATAAGATGTGAAGCCTAGTGGAAAGGCTTATGTCATTAGGTAGCATGCCTTTTCCTTGTTCTCTTTTTTCTTCAACAAGGCAATTAGGTGAGTGACATTCTGCTCTGTCACAAGCTCACTAACATGATGTTGCCCTACTATAGGCCCAAAGGCAATGGAACCAACTAAACATGGACTAAAATCCCTGAAACAATGAGCCAAAATAAAGCTATTATCATTATAATTTGAGTATCTCATATGTTTCTTGAAGTAATAGAAAGCTGAGTAACACATTAATCAATTAAATGATTGAGACTGGCCGAATGGTTAAAAAAAAAGCTTCAGTGATAAGCTTCTTATGGGAAACCCACTTCCCTGGTAAAAACACATAGAGATCTAAGTGAATAGATGAAAAAAAAGATGTTCTATGCAAATGGAAACCAAGAACAAGCAGGAGTAGCTATTGTTGTTTCATGTAGATTCTGAGTTTCAACTTATAAATAGAGACAAATAAGGCTACTGTATTATGATGAAGGAAATAATTTAAAACAAAGAAATAATTATATATACATCAAATGCTAGAGTAACCAGTAAAATAAAGCAAAATTTGTCTGATCTAAATGGCGAAATAGATCATAATACACTATTAGTTCAAAACCGTAATGCTCCACTCAAAGGACAGGTAATTCACATCAAAAGTCAACATAAAAATAGGGGGTGAAACTATAGTGTGTACAAAATAAACTAAAGAGACACAGAATATTTCAACCCACAACTGCAGAACACAAAATGTTCTTGTCAGCACATGGAACATTTTCCATAGCAGGGCATGTATTAAGCTACAGAGCTAGTCTTTTAAAATCCCCAAATATCAAAATTACCTCATGTGCCATCTCTTACAAGAATGAAATAAATCTAGAGATCAAGAACAAGAACTTTAGAGATTATACAAATAATGGACTTCTTTCTTTTTTCAGTTTTTTTTTTATTACTACATTATTGCAGTACATAATGATTACATTCTTCTGGGGGAGTTGGTGCACGTTCATAACACATCTTAATTCTCCTTTTATCCAGTTTCCCTTTCTGTTTGCCACCAAAAGCTGCATCTCTTCATCCACTTCTCATTTATAAAAGATCTGTCTCCCTACTTCTAAATTATTGAGCTTTTCTTTTGCACTTTATTCATTCACTTTTTTATTTTGCTCTTTTGGCTTTCTCAGGAAAAAAACCATGCAGTATTTAAGATTCTGTGTCTGATTTATTTCATGTAACATTATGGAACCAAGATACATCCATTTTGCTATAAATAACAAAAGTTTATCATTGTTTGTTGCAGAGTAGTACTCCATTGCCTATAAAAATCATATTTTGCTTATCCATTCATCCATTGATTGCCATACGTGCTGCAGCTGGGTATCCACATGCAGAAGATTGAATGTGCATCTATCTATCTCACCATGTACTAAACTACAATAAAAATAGATCAAAGATCACACTGTTGAAATAGAAACATTTAATCTCTTGGAAGATAAAATAAATCAAACTCTTAGAGACATAGGTATAGGCAAGGACTTTCTGAACAGAACCCCAATGGCACAAGAGATAACATCAAGAATCAACAAAGGCCATTATATCAAATTATAAACTTCTCTACAACAACCAACAGTGTGAAGACATGGAAAATTTTTTTCAGCTATTCTTTGAACAGAGGACCAATATCTAGACTATATAAAGAACACAAATAATTAGATCTCTCAAAATAAAAAAAAACCCTAAATATGAGCAACTTAAATAAATAGAAACTTCTCAGAAGAAGTACAAATGGCCAATAAATACATGAAAAACACATTCAGCATCTCTGGTTAGTAGAGAAATGCAAATAAAAACAATACTGAGAGTGCAGTTTATGCTATAAAGAATGGTTATGGTCAAGAAATCACATAATTGCAAACAGTATGCTCTTGAACAATGAAAGTGTCAAGAAATAAATAAAAAGAGATATTAAGGGGTGGGGAAGAAGGGAGGGAACCAAGATGTATCACATACAGGTACAAATTAACTACGATGAATGTGATTACTGTGTATACAATGTACCAATACATATTCTTGGAAATAAAAAATTTTAAAAAAATTTTAAAAAGAGACATTAGGCTGGGGAAAAAGAGATATTAAGGAGTCTCTTGAAATAAATAGATATGGAAACACTACTTAACAAACTATGAGATATGAGAGGACTGTGATAAGCACTGAGTGCCTACATAAAAAGGAAAAAATTTAAATAAACAACATAATGATGCAAATTGAAGAACTAGAAAATGAAGGAAACTCAAAACAAAGTTACTACAAAAAGGAAACTTTAAAAGTCAGAGAAAAAACAAACGAAATAAATATGTGAAAATACAAAAGATCAATGAAAAAATGTTACTTTTTTGAAAAACTAACAAAAGAGACACAAAATCAACAAATCTTTAGCCAAACTAGCAAAAAAGAAAGCAGGTTAGAATAGATAATATCAAAGACAAAATAAAAGAGGATTGAAATGTATTACGTACATGTACCAATTCCCCACAGTGAACATAATCATGATGTACTGCAAACGTACTAATAAAAGTTTAAAAAAATGTAGACACAACTAATGCTACAGGAAAGCAATGGACTTTTTAGGGAATATTATGAAAAACTATACCCCCTCAAATTAGAAAACCTAGAACAAATGAACCATTTGTACACACATTTTACCCAACAAAATTGAGCCGTAAATACATCAAGAATCCAACCAGACAAGTAGCAAGAAATGAGAATGAAACAGTGACAACAACAACAACAAAACACAGAAGATGGAGTCACTGATACATTTTATCAAATTCGAAAGAGCTAATGCCAATTCTTCTAAAACTACTGTAAAAATTAATTTGTGGGGAAGCATTCTAAACTCATTGTATGACGACATCAGTATATTCATACCAAACCTAGCAATAAAATTGCACAATAAAGAAGCCATAACAGAAATGAAAACTAAAGATCAATATCACTAATGAATCCTCAGCAAAAATATTAGCAAACTGAATCCAAAAGCATATAAATAAGGTTATATACCCTAATAAATTTAGACTCAAGTTGAGATGCAAGGATAGTTCAATATATGCAGATCAGTAAACATAATGAATTATATTAACCGAATGAAGGGGGAAACTCTTGGATCATCTGAATAAAGGTAGATGTAACAATGCTTCATGGTCATAAACTTCACCTAATTAAGTATAGAAGAAAAATGCCTGAACCCATTAAAAGCTCCGTGTACCAAAACTACATCTGACATCTTACTGATCTGGGAAAAGGTAAGAGTATTTCCTCTAAGATAATGTATAAGACAAGGATGTCTACATTCACTGAGTCTTACCTGGTGTGAAAAATGTCAGAAAAGAAAGAAAGAAAATTTGAGTAGAAAATGAGTAAGTGAAATTATCCTTGTTTGTAAACAAGATGTTTTTACACAGACAAAACTGTAAAGACTCAACTAAAACACTCTAGTAGCTTACAAAAGAAGTCGAGAAAATTTCCATGATACAAAATCAATGTACCAAAATAAATGTCTTGTACAATAATGAACTTGCTAAGAATGAAATCAAGAAATTAATTCCATTCACAATAGCTGCAAGAATATAATAAATTGACTCATTCAAAAATTGAAAGAAAAACCATCTTCATGAATAAGAAGACATTAAATTGTGACAAACCCATTGACAAATTCAATTCAATCACCATCAAGATACCACTAGTCTTTTCACAGAACTAGGAAAGCACTTTTAAAATTTATATGGAGCCATGAAAGACCTTGGCTACACAAAGAAATCTTGAGGAAAAATTATAAAGCTGAAAGCACTACTATACCTTACCTCAAAACATAGTATAAAGGCATAGAAACCATAAAGAAGTGGTACTGGCATAAAAATCAATCCATAAGACAATAAAACAGAGTAGAAAACCTAGAAACAAACACTCAAATCTACGAGCAACTCATTGCTAGCCAAGGATTTAAAATATATTATAGAAAGGACAGATAGCTTCTTTAATAAATGGTGCTGAAAAAGTTGATATCCATATGTAGGTAAAAGAACTAGATCCCTATCTTTCACCAGAAACCAAAATCAACTCAAAATGTGACATTTAAATGTAAGTCTTGACCTCATAAAAATACTAGACAAGAATTTAGAAGAAACATTTCAACACATCAGTACAAAAAGTGATTTTTGGAGGGGTGAGACACCCAAAGCGTATCTGATAAAATAAAAAAAAATAGGCAAGTAGGATTGGAACAATCTGAGATGTTTTTGTACAACAAATGAGTTAAAAGATAGTATGCAGAATAAGAGGAAATATTTGCTAACTCTTCATCCAGCAAGAGATTAACTCTAGCGTATTGCTACCAGCAAAAAGCAAAGAAAGTAGAGGATATTATTAAGTGAAGTCATGCAGCAGAAAAGCACAAATTCTGTATAATGTGGCCTGTATGTGGAAGCTAAAAATTCTATTTTACAGATGTAGAGAATAGAATACTGGTCACTAGAATTAGAAAATGTAGAATAGAGGGATGTTAGATGATGTTACCAAAATACAGTTATACAGGCAGAATAAGTTCTAGTGTTCTATAGCATAGTAGGATGACTACTAATATCTTAGAAATAAATAGAAGATAATTTTGAAGTTTTCCAGAACAAAGACAAGATAAATGCTTAAAGAGATGGAAATCCTAATTATTTTGATTTGATCATTGCACAATGTGTACATACAGAATTATCATACTTTACCCCATAAATATGTGCAATTATTCTGTCGAAAAAGATATCTAAACTCATCTGTTTCTAGTGGTTTTGGGCACTTTTGAAGTTACACATAAATTTGAAAATTCATTATTGTGGCCAATTGTACTTTGACTAATTGGCTAACATGGTGTCTGTCAGGATTCTTCACTCTGTATCTTCTTTCTTTGTAATGATATGTAACTTTTAGGGGTATGCCATGAAATTATAATTCTCGCCATATTTTCTCTACTAATTTTAGATTCCATTGACAAATCTTGCCCGTGGTAATTCATGTATACCAAATGACGACTTTCTAGTTCCATAATTTCTTTTTTCGTTGGTGCTGGGGATCAAACTCAGGACCTTGTGCTTGCTAGGCAAGCACTCTAACCACTGAGCTAAATCACCCACCCCCTCCTTATTTTTATATATAGCAAGTAAAGCTCATTTTGTACTTTTCTTGTAGTGAAGTATTTTACTAAAAAGCTTAGTCATCAATCATTATTACATCTTCCTGTAGCAAATGGTATATAAAGGATTCTGACAAAGTTCCATTTCAATTAATAAATATTACTCTTTAGTTTTCAATTATTCCATTAGACAAAAAAGAGAAATAATATCATAGCATTTGATCGTATCAATCCTATTATTTCTCTTAAATCTCTAATCATCAAAAAATACATATGCAATTCAAAAATTATTTTTTCATATACGGGAAATTTTTTGTCTCATCTAAAATAGACTTATTATTTGAACAATGTACAGGCTAAGAATTTTGAAGAAGGAGAAGTAATAAAGCCTAACACATCTGACACATCTTATTACTTAACTGTAGGATACTCTATAACATTTTATTTATGAAAACTAATCCCCAACTCACTTCACAGCTCTTTTACAAGGAATATTTAGTTAAATTCTTCATTACCAAAACAAAAGAGTTATTGAGCGGGGAAAAAATAACAGAAAGTTTAAAGAGAGAACAAATTCTCTCTCTCTCTCTCTCTCTCTCTCTCTCTCTCTGTCTCACACACACACAAACATAGACTGTGCTTTTGTAAGTATAGCTTTTGTTTGACAAGTATAGTATCATCTGTTAATTTCTTTTTTTAATTGATTTTATTAGTACATTTTAGATATACATAGTGATAACGTTCATCATATGGAATTTGTACCTGTACATGATATATCTTGATTCTTTTCTTTCCTATTTCCCTCCCATCCCTTCAATACCTCTTCCCTTCATTAACAACAACAACAACAAAAAAGCTTTCTTTTCATTTTTTCCTTCTATTCTTTTTTCTCCTTTCCTCTTCCTTCCTTTCCCCTCCCTCTCCCTATACCCCTTCCCATTTGAACTTTTTCTTCTTATTTCACAATATCTATTATACATTTTGGTCTTTATTTACACTTTTGCTTCTCATATGAGAGAAATCATGCAATATTTGAACATGCATGTCCAATTTATTTCACTTAAAAGTGTGGTCTCAAGGTGCATTTATTTACCTAACAAATGTCTATCCTTCTTCATGGCTCAGCAGTATGCCTTTGTATTAAAAAAAAATCTTCTTTAACCATTCATTGCTTCTGCATTTGGGCTGTTGCCAAGATTTAGCTATTACAAATTCTGCTGCTTTAAATGGGTGCACACATATCACTGTGGTATGATGCTTTTAATTCTTTCAGGATGGTACCAAGAAGGGGACTATTTGGGTCAAATGGAAACTGTAATTTTAGTTTTTTGAAGAATCTCCACACTGATTTCCACAGTGGTTGCACCAGTCTACTCCTATCAATGGTGGAGAAAGGTTCTTTGTTCCCTTGCCATGCCAGCATTTGTCATTGACTGATTCCTTGCTAATAGTCATTCCTTCTGAAATGAGATGGAATCTCAGTGTTATTTTAATTTGCATCTCTCCAATGACCAGTGATGATGACACTTTTTTCATATGTTTATTTGCTGTTTCTACTTCTTCTTCTGAGAAATGTCTATTCATTTCAGATGCCCATTTTTGGATTGGATCTTTAAATTAGGAGCGGTCTATTTTTTTCAGTTCTTTATATATTCCAGATACTAGTTCTTCTCTGAAGAACAGCTGGAAATAATTTTTTCCCACTCTGTTGGTTGTCTATTCACCTGTTGATGGTTTCTTTTGCTGTGAAAATCTTTTTAGTAAGATGAGATCCCAGTTGTTAATTCTTTGTGATATTTCCATTGTGATTGGCGTTCTGTTCATGAGATCTTTGCCTACACCTATGCGGTCAATAGTTCTACCTATTCTATCTTTCAGAAGATTTAGTATTTCTGTTTTAAATTTAGATCTTTGACCTCATTTTGACTTTAGTTTTGTGCATAGTGAGAGATATGGATCTAGTTTTAATCTTTGGCAAGTGGAAAGCCAGTTTTCCCAGCACCATTTATTAAAGAGGCTATTTTTTTCCAGTGAAATTATTTGGCCCCTTTCTCAAAGATAAGTGGCTGAGTGTGTTTAGAGTTGTTTCTGCATGTTGTAGTCTGTTCTATTGTTCCTGTGGTCTGGTTTTGTTTGTTTGTTTGTTTGTTTGTTTGTTCCAGTACCATGCTGCTTTTTATTCCTGTAGCTTTGTAGTATAATTTGAAGTCAAGGGTTGTCATAGCCCCGGCCTTGCCTTTAGTGCCCATAATTGCTTTTGCTATTCTAGGTCTCTTCTAGTTCCAAATGAATTTTAGGATTGCTTTTCTCTAATTCTGTGAGGTATATTATTGGTATTTTGATCAGAATTGTATTAAATCTGCATAACAATTTTTGGAGTGTGGCCATTTTCTGTATATTGATTCTCCCTACCCAATAATGAGGGATATCTTTCTATTTTTTGATATACTCTTGAATTTCCTTTTTGAGAGTTCTGTAGTTTTCAAGGTCATTCACTTCTTTCATTAGATTGATTCCTAAGTATTTCATTTATTTGGATGCTATTGTGAAATGTGTGGTTTCCATAATTTCTCTCTCAGCGAGTTTGTTATTTTTGTACAGGACTGCTATTAATTTTTGACTGTTGACTTTGTATCCAGCCATAGTATTTAATTTGGTTATTAAATCTAGAAGTCTTTTGGTGGATTTTTGGGGCCTTCTATGTAGAGTATTGTATCATCCAAAAATAATCATAATTTAATTTCATCCTTTCCTATCCTTATTATTTTTATTTCTTTCTCTTTTCTAATTGCTCTCGCTAATATTTCCAGAACTATATTTAATAAGAGTGGTGATTGTGGACATCATTGTCTTGTTTGTAATTTTAGAGTTAAAGTTTTCAGTTTTTGACCATTTAGTATGATACTGGTTGTTGGTTTGTCATAGATGGCTTTTATTGGATTGAGATAAAGACTATTTATCCTAATTTTCTGTAAGGTTTTTGTGATAAACTCATTCAATCAATGAATTTTATTTTGAGTTAAATGTGTTTTTTATATGCAGCATATTGTTGGATCGTATTTCTTGATCCATTGTGCCAGTCTGTTTCTTTTGATTTGTGAATTGAGACTATTCATATTGATGGTTATAACTGATATGTATTGACTTATCCTTGTCATGTTATTTTCTTGTTGTTGGTTCCCTCTCTTTCTCCCCTTTCCAATTACTTGCCTTGCAGGGCGAATTCATTCTGTTGGGGTTCATGGAGTTGTACTCTTCATTATCTCATTCTAGAATGTCCTTCAGAACTTTTTGGAGTTTGGTCATGAATTTCCTCAGGTGTTCTTTGTCATGGAAGTATCTTATTCCTTCATCAATTTTGAAAGAAATTTGCCAGGTACATCCATCTGGGTTGGAGGTTGTTTTCTTTTAGGGCTTGAAATACTTCATTCTATGCTCTCCTTGACTTACTGTTTGTGTTGAGAAGTCTGCTATGACTCTGTTGGTCTTTCCTTGATAAGTGATTTGTTTCTTTTCTCTAACATCTTTTAATATTCTGTTCTTGTGTTGAATTTCTGGACTCCTGACTATTATATGCCTTGGAGTAGATTTTTTTTTTAATCATGGCTAAATGAAGTTCTATATGCCTCATTTATCTGTATGTGAAATTCTTTTTCCATGCTTGGGAAACTGTCTTCCGTTACTTCTGTGAACTTTTTTTTTTATGTTGTTTGTGCTTTCTCCTATTTTTTCATTGACTCTAATCAATCTTATGTTATTCTTCTTTGTATTGTCTAGCAGCTGTTGGATTGATTTTCCTTGGTCCCTTGCTATTTTTCAGAAGTCTTTCTCTTCATGATCACGGAAAGCAATTATGTCTTCTAGGTCTGATATTCTGTCTTCACATTGGTTCATTCTGCTGCACATACTTTCAATGGAATTTTTAATCTGAATATCCAATTGAACCTGTTTCACAGATTCCATTTTTTACCTATGTTGGGCATGTGTAGTTTCCATTATTTTCCTAAACTCCTCTATTTTATTATCTACATCTTCTTTAGGTTCACTAATCATGCCCTTCATTATGGTCATCCTCTCTGAACTTATCTGATAATGTATTTCTCATCTGATTTTTTTCTAGAGCTTCATTCATTTGCTTTGTTCCTTCTGCTGTTACTTCAGAGAATCCAGGTGGGTGGCTTCTGAATTTTTTCGCCTCATTGCCCTCTGGGTTTGCCTTTGGTGAACTGGAAGTTTGGGGTTTCATCTTGCTTCTGTGTTGTCTCATTTTCCATTTATTTTAGTTTAATTCCTACATTGATCTTGTAAATTGTCTATGGTAGCTATCTAGATTGTTAGTATCGAGAATCCTTAGGAAATGACTACTTGTCAGAGATATCTTCCAGAGGTAGCTGGCTTTTGTGTTTGAGTCTGTCTCAAGATCCTATTTCTTCAGTTTATTGGGGTTGAGAAATTGCTGCCTATTTAGCCTACTCTGTTTCTTTGGCACTGGCCTACAGTATTGTTTATGACCCTCAGGCAATCTCAGTCTCAGCATACAAGGAAGAACAACTCACTAGAACAATTATGTCACCTTGGCTAAAGTAGTACAATCAGTAATAACAATAGCATCAAACATACCCTGGAAAATTACAAACTGTTTTAACTATTAATTTGCCATCTTTAATTAAAACAAACCAGAAAATCGTATACAGTAAACATTCCCTTTGTATGCCAAATTTACCTTCAGGGGAGAAAATTTAAAAGTTCTTAGGAAAAAAATGGAGAAATAGAAGGGAGAGGGATTGGATGCAAGGCTGGAAGACAAAGGAAGATTATACAAGCTTTGGGAACTGGTGAAGACAGGAGGGAAGGAAAGAAGGAAGAAACTAAAACAAGAACAGAAAAGAAAAAAATCCCCAAGAACAATGCTGTAACTCATATAAAAACAAGAACAATCAAGAAAAAGAGAAAATTATTTTAAAACTTAAAATATAAAAATAAAAAAATTAAAGATATTAAAAAAAAACAAAGAAAGTAAGAAAGCAGAAAAAATATCCATATCAGGGTGTCTCTGCCGTCACTGGTTGACAGAGGGGGCAAACAGAAACCTAAAACTTGTTGACTGATCCCAGAAAACCAGCAATAGAATTATGGCAGTGGTAGATAATCCCAGTAAACCTGGACCTTTAGTTCCACTGAAGTTCAGGCTGCTCTTGGTTTCAGGATATGAGGCTGGGACCCACATTTTTCAGCCAGCAACACTCCAAGTGCTACTGCCAGCTTGAATTTGGCTCCCTGACAGCTTGCACTTGGATTCCTGCACTCCTGCTGGTTTGAACTCAGCTGTGCCTCACCCTGACACTTGGAGCTGCTAGATGGAGTAAACCCATTGCTGCTCCGAGCCCTGAGTTGGCCCCTTTCCAAAATGTCTACCAGCCAATCACCCTCTCCTGGAGGGCATCTGCACCCAAATAACTCACCACCCACTGTGGTCTGCAGCATACACTGCTCTGTCACACAGGGGCCTTTCTCTGTGGAGGACTCAGCAGTCACCAGTAGTCATGGAGTGTCTACAGGTTTGAACTACTCCATCCATGCTGCAAGCTGAGGCTCAAGGACAAAGCAACACTTGCCGCCTCCTTCTTCTGCATCATGGACCCTCTCCTCACTCTACCTGCAGGCTCTAGTTCTCACTTCAGATCCTTGCTGGGTCCCGGGAACCCACTTCTTTCCTTCTTCTCTTCCTCATGTTGCTATTTTCTAGAGTCTGAATTCCAAATATCAAGGAGATTGTTTTTATGCTGCTCACCATTCTGCCATCTTCCCAGAAGTCACATCTGCTAAATTCTTGATGAATAAAATTCATCACTCAAACATTTCCAGGAGTGCTTTGGTAGTCGTCAGGAAAGTGTTTACCAACATCAAATAAAAACAGATTACTTGGATAGGAAAGACAATCTGACTTTCAATACCAGCATCTGGCCACTTACTAATATTTTTATCTCCATGAAATTTCAAGAAGATTAAAAATTTCCTGAAGTTTAGCCTCAGGTGTTCATTTTGTAGCCTTGCCAAGATTCCAGGCTTGTACTTTCTCAGTCCAAGGTACTCTAGAGAACAGTGTTTTCTTTATTCTACAGAACTCACTGGACATTCTCACAAATATCAATTCAACTAAGCATAAACTTACAAATTTGTGATAAATTTAACCAGTCTTCCTTTTGGTAAAAGAAGAAAATACACTAATTTTTAAAAACATAGTAGAATATGGCCTCCACACAGACCATAAAATAATTTCTCAAATGATTTAATTAACAGATTTTTGTATGCAGGATGTATCAAAGTGAATGTTCGCATTTCTCCTTCATCTAGCTGCATAGCATATTGCAGTGTTTTGGAATTAAGGCTGACTTCATCTGAAATGGATATATTACTTTTAAAGTTGTGTTGGGCTCTTGTAAATATCTCAATTTCATTTTCTCTCTCTTCAAAGTATAACATAGAAAGATTTCCTAGAGAATTAATTCAGGAATGGTTGAGGAAAAATGGAAAGGAGTGAGGATATTTGATTTCTTTAAAGTTTGATTTTAAAGATTTTAAACTTCCCATTCTTATCTTTCTCTTCATGAACCTGGATATCTTCTATCAGTGTCTTTTTGACAAACAGAAATTTACCTTAATATAAGCCTACTACTGTAATGACTAATAAAATATTTCATAACTGTTCATATATTTAAACTGTTATATAGTTGTAAGAGTTAATAATACATACATAAAGGAGAGAAAACCTACTACAATTTCTTTGGGTAGTAGGCACATACACTTGCAGTAGGATCACTGTATTTAGACCTCATCAAATTCCAGTATGACCCTGGACTTGAAAACATTGTTTGGCATAATTAATACATATACTTATCCATTTCTTAAAATAGTGTGGAAGGTGGTAATAGTAGTTGAGTTTGTGCTGGTTGACCAATTAGATATGTTTTGTAAAATAATGTATGAAAACTTTACAGCAGATTTGGAAAGATTGCAGACACTCCACTTCTGCCTTTCCCCCAGGCTATACTGGGTAATTGGTAACTTCCAGTAATGTATATAAATGCCTGAGGCAGTAGTGCCAAACAGGAGAAAGTCTTTCTTCAGAAGTGTTCAGACAGATGAGAAACGATTGTGAGGGAATGAATTTGGATTAAGGGGTTGCTTTATTCCCTCAGTTACCTTCAGTATTGCCAAAAGGAAGGGATAGGTACCAACATCCTATGAAGCAACCTAACCATTCAAGGTGGCAGAAATAATCATGGGCTATTCTTAGGTCATTGGAAGTTACTACTATATTAAACTCTTTACAGGGGAGAGGAAGATGAGGGTAAAGGGACATAAGAATTCAGATGTGTTATGTACATGTATCACTCCCCATGATGCATGTGATCATTATGCATTTCAAAGATGTACTAATAAAAATATTGAATACTTCACTATATAAACTATAAGATAGCCCTCCTTCATATAGTCTGCCTTACCAAAAGACACTCAACAAGGATATACCACTTTTCTTAATATTTGAAAATATAAAATTCCCTTATTGCCAAGACAATATATTAAGGTGCTGCATTGACCTGTGGAATTAGAGCTAAAGCAGTTTAAAAAATAATATGCCTTCTTGTTGCTGATTTTTGGGCAGAAAACTGTTAAAGAAAATGAATTTTCTTGTAAACCCAGTACTATATCTTTCTTCAATAGAAGGAGTATTTACAATATCTTATTGTTAATTTCCCCAAATAACTTATGGGTAAAATCATTTTTTTTTCAAAAAAACAAAAACCCAACAAACAAAAGCTCCTTCACCTTACAAAGGCTAAAGAAAATGCTCAGACTTTGTTAATACAAAGAATCTTCACATTAGAGTTCCCTCAGGAGATATTTGAGACACGTCATTTCACATAGTTTAAAGTAATTAAAAAATACACTACTTTCATTTCTGGGGGCTTTGAAAAGTTTTCTCAGAGCAGGCACTGCTAAACCGCTCTATTTTACTGTTAACACTCATTGAATTCTTTTGTTTGTTTTCCTTCCATCCTCCTTCTTTCCACCCCTTCTATCTCCCTCCACCCATTTTCCTCTTTTCTCCCACCCGAACATCTATTTATAAAACCATGAAACTAATAATTAAAGGAAGAAAAAAATAATAGATACCTAAGTGCATGCTTGGACGAATAAAATTACATGAGTCCCAAAGAGCGGGAGCAGCAATTAATTTTACAATTTACATTTTTGGCAGAGGGTAATTGTATCTTCTTTCTGAGGTCCAACAACTTGAAAGAGGATATCAAATAAACTAGGACTTCTGTTGTCACTCAAGATTTTCATTAATGTGTTCCCTGTCCTTGCTATCTATGGAACCTAACTTTAGCTTCTTGTTTTGTTTTCCAGCTCAACATGGAGTGGAATGGAATTCAATCATTTGCTGTAATGGTCATTCACATTTTGAAGCATTTGAATTAACTCTGCCAGTTTTCCACTTGTATCTTCTTTAAGCTCAGTGATCATTTTGTTCAAGTCTTTATATGTTTACTTATATTATCCTTGAGCTCACCAAGTTCCTTTTATTCATCCCTTATAATTTCATATAATGCAGCTTTTTTTTGTTTCTTCCTAATTGATGCCCCTTGGAAATTTTGGGGGTAGTGGGGATTTTGGGGAGATATTTTGTTGCCTTGATTTCTCATGTTTACATTTCCTTGTGTTGAGATTTGAGGATCAATTAGACTAGAAAGATACTTTTATCAGTATGGAGATCTCTTTAGTTAGTGTCTGCTTTCTGGTGGTGTAAGCTTGGCTTTGTTTGCATTTTAATATTAATCTGTCTCTTCATCTTACTCAGCTTAATAGGCTTGAACCTGCTCCTTGTTTTCCCAGGGGAGAATCACTTGGAGAGGGATGTTATTACAATACCAACAGATCCAACCATATATCAAATATGTGCGTTAAACCATATTTTAACCCATGCCCCTTCCAGACTGTAGCATACTGTTACTGACAGTTTAACTGCTCTTCTGCAATCCATATAGCAGAGCCTTTTTTTCCTTGCTTTCACCACCTAAACAGCCATGATGACCTTCTGGCACATTATTAATATCTGTTTACCATTCTGAAAGCATCTTTCATAGTGAGAGACAGAGAAACTAAGAGAAAGAGAGAGAGAGTGAAGAGAGATTGATGAAGTGAGAGAGAGGTGCAGATTCAAAGCAATATGCAAATAATTTTATTCAGAGAAATCTATTCATTGATATTTTAATACAAATAGATAAGCAATTCCATGAGGTTCCAAAGTGCATTAATTTTTCACAAAGCCTATAAAGACATAAGAACAATTTTGAATATGGATTCATAAAAGACCACAGGAGTTCAGAAGTGCACAGAACCACAGAATTTGATTGTGGGAGCTTCATAACGTCCATTAGTTCTGTTAACCCCACTTCCCCTTCTAGAACTAAAAATCTGATATTTAACCAAATCTCTGACTTCGGATACACACACACTCCTCATTTAACGACCTGTTTAAAGATTTTTCTCACTTATGACAGAAGCACCAAGTTTGTACTTTCAACCATCTGCTCAAACTTTCCACCCTCATTCAGAGTTGGGATGCAGGAACATGAGCAGCAGTGCAGGCTTATGATAGCTTCTTCTAGTGCTGTGCTGTAATGTACATACAACTATATACAATTTCTTATTTAGTGGCCAATTCATTTAACGACCTAGTCGCAGGACCATAACTCAGTCATCAAGCAACTAATGTCTGTACTCTTCGAAAAGCATTAAATGAAAAAGCTTCCATAGCCTTCCATCAACAAATCTTAAATTGAGATATTATAAAAGGTTCACTAATTTTTAAAATCATATAAATGTCCAAATAGAATTTTAAAATTTCAAATTTTTGGCTAGCATTCTTTCCTGTAGTTTCACAGCTAAGAATTTTTCCCTAAGGGCTATTTTCTAATACACCATACAGTTTTAGAAGTCCCCAATACTGAGATATCCACTCTTCACCATCAATCAGAAATATGAAATCTTTATCTAAAATATCTAACCTAAATTCATCCCCTGTTTTTGCCTTTGAGCTTTAGCTATATTTTGTAGTTTCTCCAACTGCTTTTATTTTTCCCCCTCTTTATTTTTGTGTACCTTTCACAGTTGTGATGAAAGTACCACATTTCATCTTTTTATCCTTAGTGTCAGTAGTAATTCTGCAGATTTGTGTGTTTTCAGTAGAGATCATATATTGCAGAGGTCAAAAGTTCAGGCTCAAGAATCAGACTGCCTTGGTTTGATTCCTGACTTTGCCACATGCATTTCTGGGTCTCAATTTCTTCATCTGTAAAATGAAGAAAATCATTCTACATGTGAAGTCTTTAGGAAAGTGCTTAACATGTACATACTTACTACATATTAAGTTTGTATTATGATCTCATGAATGTGTAACAAAATCACAGGATCCGTCAAAGGTATTATTTAATTATAAGAAAATTGTTCTACAGATTATTTATATATCACTGCCACATTTTCAACCACTCTTCACTGAATGTAAAATTTATCCCCATTACTTCATAGTACTTTTAAGCAATATAGTAAAAAGGAAAGAATAACGATTTTATTCAGAAACCTGTATTCAAATTTTAAGTCTACCTATTGCTTGCTCTGTGATTATATGCAATTGAGCTGCCTTGTCTTAGTTTCAGCATTTTCATTTGTAAAGTACAGATAATAATATTATTGTTCTCATAGTGTTTTGTGAATATTAAATAACACATTGGAAATACTCAATACCAGCTGTTTACATATTAAATGCTCCAAAATGTTAACAACTCTCCAGTCTGACTTTCAGTACCCACATCTGTCATGGATAATTTTATATCTCAACTTGGAGCATGTTTTTCAATGAAATTAATGCTGAAGTTATCAATAAAATAAGCAGATTGTGTTCCATAATATGGATGGGCCTTCTCAAGTCAGGTGAAGGGTTGAATAAAAAAAAATTGCTAAGCAATAATCAATTCTCCAGGACACTATTTTTGAATTTTTTTCTGTACCATTGCTTCACCTGGGTCTCAAACGTGCTGGTCGACAATGCAAATTTGGACCAGCAACCCCATAATCATGTGAACAATTCCTCACACTATATCTTCTTCCATAAACAGTTACTCTACTCTGTATTGCTGTCAAGAACCTTGACAAACATAATATACTAACTGTGCAACTTACTGCCTTTGTGACATTCTGCCAGTTACTTAACCACACTGAGCCTCAGTTTTTCATCCACCAAATTAGAATAACAATGTATGCCTCATTTGATTGTTGGGAGAATTAAATGAGTAAACACTTATAAAGTGCATTGGCATAACATACAGCATCTAGGACACTGTCAGGAAATAAACGTCATGGAATGCCTGAAATAGGAGGCATTGTTTCCAAATGTGAGGATATGAGTTTTAAGTTTTTGGTTTGTTCAAGAACTAAAAAAAAAAAAGAAAAAAAAGAAGGTCTCTAAACATTCATTTTAACAACAATGCATAAATTTACAGTGGAAATTATTTCAGAAATGTGTAGTAGGTCCTGGAGTTAAAATATTTAAAACATTGCACTTTTTTTTTACATTTCAATCAGATTTACCTATTTTCTCAGATCTAGCAATATCCTATCACATGTAGACAATGTACCTTGTATGCATATACTCCCTAAATGAATTGGATCCAGGAGACAACTATGCTGTGATACATTGCATCTTTTTCTATACTCTGGATCCCTTATTTCCGAGGAACTTCTGCAATCCAGTAGGAAATTGTGCGATTATGGTTTTATGGTTCTCTGATGTCTTTCTATCAACTTTTATTCACTGTTAAATCACTGTATAGATTGACAGCAGGTGCCCATTTACTTCAATGTTACTCTACCACAGATTGAACTATTTGCTGTCTGTACACAATCCTATTTCATTCTCTGAACACTCCTGTGAGTTAGATTCAAGTTTTAGCCTCTTTTCACAAATATGGAAATGCAGATTTTAAACAATTATTCACTTTGATCAAGTGTGCAGATCTCAAAGACTGTGCTGTAATAATTGGCTGTCGAATTTCACTGCAATCAGAATTACTTTAGAAGCATTTCAGAAACATATACATTATTATACCCAAAACTCAGAATTCTTAAGTTTGTAGTGTTGCTGAGACATGAATAGCAAGTACAAACACACCTTTAAAACGTTCAAATATACAACCACATTTAAGAAGCCCTATTCTAAACCTTTATATTGAACCCATATTTTCCAAAATTGTTTTATTGAATTCCCCAGTATGAGACATATTTTATACCACAACCAAGTATATATAGAGAGGGATATGTAAGACTGAAACAAAAGTTTCATGAAAATATTTGTTGACCATCTGTGAGCACTTGGTTATTTTCTAGTCTACTTTATTACATCTTGTATTGCTAACTGCCATATTCCTATTTGACTTCATAATCAACAAAACACATTACTCTGTACAATAATTAATAAAAATGTGCTTCTTTTCCTTGCCCTTTCAAACTGTATAATTTATTTCAGCCTCCCTCTACAAAGGGGAGAAAATTTATTCCTTAATTACTGAAAAATTATTTTCCTTTTTGCATGGCAAATGCTTCTAATACAATTTCTTCAAGCATAATGATCCTTAAAAATTCAGGGCTCTTGCTGGGCGTGAAGGTGTTTGTCTGTAATCAGGTTTTCAAGAGATTCAGGAAGGAAGATCACAATTTCAGGCCCAACCTGAGTAACTTAGAGAAATTAGTCTCAAAATAAAATTAACAGTTAAGGGGTATCTCAATGGTAGATTGACTTGTTAGCATGTGGAAGGCCCTGAGATCAATCCTCTATAATGCAAATAGAAAGACTGAAAGAATGAAAGAAAGACAGAGGAAAAAGTCGTGTATGAATCATTTTAGGTCCAAGACAGTATGACAATTCCAGAAATTTTATTCCTTTCCAGAGCAGAATAAACAATTGCATTGTTTTTCCCTATGATGGTGTAACAAATTATGGCATATTTAGCAGCTGGAAATAATGGTGTCCATGAGTCAGTTACCCAAGATCAAGTTAATTTGATGCCCTGCACAGGGTCTCAACAAACTAAAATGAAGTTGTTGGCTGAGTGTATGATCTGAGGATTGGGGTTTTCCTTCCTGTTCAGCAGTTGCTGGCAGTCTTCAGTTCTTTGTGGCAATAGAACTTATGGTGACCGCTTCAAAGTCAGCAAGAAAATTTTTCTTTTTAGGTATTGCTCAGTCTTTTTGTTGTTTTTTTTTTTTTTACTTATTTGACTAGATCAGACCTACCTAAGATGATAACCCTTGTGATTAACTCTCAGTCAACTGACCTGTAACCTAACTATGAGCATGACATTTAATTCACAATTCCTGCCCACTCCCAAGGGGTGAGTGTTATAAAGGGTGTATACATCAAAGTCTGAAAGACCATCTTAGAAGTCAGTCTAGCAAACTGACCTCCTCAGTTTTTCTAAATCTGTCCAAGGTTGAGCAATGAATGTTCCACACCCCTGGAGAAAGTCTTCAGCCCTAGTCAAACTGAGAACAGTTTGTCACTTTACCAGTGGAACATGAATTCTCTCTGCCAAACCCCATATAATGAAATTCCAATTAAAGGAAACCTGATAGGGACTTTGTTCCTGTTTTATTCTGAATATATGATCTCAGATAAGCTGATGAAAAAGTGTAACTCTAGTCACGTGCCTCAGAATAAACACCAGAGAAACACTTGACCAATATCTTGTTTTTCTCTTGGGGCACAACCCATCTTTGTGCATAAAACATATTCACAAATAAAACAGTAGGAAAGGGAAAGATATGTTACATTTTCAGGGTGTTTTGTTTTGTGCTATATGTGTCCATTAATAAATGCATTATAATCTCAAAGGCATTGTGATGGTTGATTGATTGTGTCAACTTGTAAGAGAAGCTTAAACTAAATTGGTTTAGCAATTCTACACCCCAGGGTGTAGAAGATCCACCCTAGGCCCGCCCATTCTCTAGATGGTATAAAGGGGAAATGAAGAGGGATATAGCCGGCCAGTTTCTTTGGATCGGTTTCGCTTCCTTTTGAGGAGCTCCAGACCTTCACCTGGACCGTTCAGACCTTTGCCTGGATCCTTCAGGCCTTCAGACCTTCGCCTGGATCCTTCGGGCCTCCAGGCCTTCGCCTGGATCGTTCGGACCTCCAGACCTTTGGCTGGGCCCTCTGCATCTCCAGTTTGCAGACGGACCCTCTGCACACTTCCACACCTGACTTGTAAGAAGTCCAAGGAAGCCAAATTGTAAGCTCTTAAATATTCATGTATCTACCATTGTACCTGTTTCTCTAAAGAATACTGACTAATACAGGCATCATTCAAAACACTAGGTGTGGGCAACAGCAAGTGTAGTCAGTATTGCTTGCAGAATAAGTCTTATTTAAATGCCAAACATCACTATTCTGCATGTTTATTTTCTCTCCAATAATTTTTCTTCATACACTTTCACCTAAATTTCACAGACATGGTGGCTTCCTGATCATAGAAGAACTATTGAATAATAAATGTGGTACTGAATAGACTAATAAATTGCCTATTAACTGGCATCTTGGTCTTCTCTGTTGAATATTCTAAAGCAAACTCAAAAGGAAAATTTGACTTTATAAAAAGAAAAAAATACAAATTGCATTTTGTTTTTCCTCCTTTTAAATAAAAAACTGAAACCAAGACAACTGTCCATTTTCTATTAATTTATTATAATTCAGATTATTTTTGGAGACATTATGGTGGACTAGAGGCAGCAATACTTAAAAAATGTTCAGAAGATGCTCTCCAAGTTCTACAGATACTCAGAATTTCAGGAAAACAAAAGCCTAAACATGGAAAGCAACTTGAAGGAAAAATCCACTAGGTGAATTCCAATCTTGGGGGTATCTACAGAAAGGAGGAGGTCCATCTCCCGATCTTATTAAAGCTCAAAGCCTAGGTCTGGTGAACAGACCCTCTGGAGAAAGGATCTAAACACATAAGGAAAAGAGTGCTCCTGTGATTGGCACCTATCCAAGCAGCCACCAACCAGTTACTGCCTGTCCTAGTTCTCTTTCACCTGGGTAACGGAACACAGTAAACAATACATTGATAGAAAAGAGCCTTTTCAGGCAGGTCACTAAGGAAGGGATGGGCAAGAGAAGCACATAGGGGGTGCTGACTGAGTTAGGAATAGAGAGCCCAAGGCAGAGAAAGAAACAAGGGCATGGTCCTTGTTAGGGAGACAGAATCAGACAGTAACGGATCTGTGGGATAGTGAATCACGGGAGCATAAAGCACCCATGACTGTTATGATCTGTGGGGTGAAGAAAAGACACTGGAGTAGTTCCAGAGTGTACACTGTCCCAACTTGTTCCCTAGGTGCTGCCAAGCTCTGTTCCCATGTAAGTATCCCACCAACTGCTCACCATCCAAATGCTACAAAGCTCAGCACCCATGTGGGATCAATTCCACAGCCAACCAAAAGCCACTCAGTTCAGTATTCAAGTGAGTTTCCTCCCATTGTCTTCTAAACACTACTGCATTACTAACAGAAGAGCCCTTGACCACTAATCCCTAAATGCCACTGATTTAAAAGGCTGGCTAGAGACTCCTTGAGAGGCGTGAAGCATGGAAACATAAAAAGGAGCAGGGGAGACAGAAGATGTTTTGTGACATGCTCACACTTACAGGTGCAGAAAGAGGAGACAAAAGCAGCTGCAGAGATTATTGTGAAGGAAGGATGTGGAGACTGAGGAAACCACTCCAGACATCAGTGTGAGACTAGGTGTTTGACCAGTGTTACAGTGCCCAACCCCTTTGATATGGCTGAAAGTGTCTGATCATGAAATGGGGGCAAAAACCCCTGGTCAGTCAAGCCCATATGACCACAGCTGAAACCTAATAGAGCACTGTCTTCAGAGGAAATAAAGGGCAGGCTCTGAAGTTTGCTGTACCTCCTACTCCCTTCACTAACTGGCAGGCAAGGGAACAAATCATTGGATGGGAAGAAACTCAAACACTATGTGACATGTCCAACCACTCAGTCATAAGCAAGAAGGACCGAAGCTCAGTATCCACAATTCCTACAAGAGAAAAAAATTCTCAATTTTTCGACGAACATTGGTCTATTTCTGACTCAGTTTAAATATGACTGAAAATATTCTACTTCTGTGTGTGCATGTTGTTGTTGTTTCTAAATGTGAAATAGAGAAGAAGAATTAAATTAATAGGTGCTTTAGTTAAGATAGTCTCTTTTAGGATAGCAGGGTAACCCTCAAAAAATTATGTATTGAAGATTCAAACTTCATAAGGTATTAGCATATTCATTGTGTTCCTACCATCTTTTAGCTTTTACCAATCTTCAGTTATACTTCCCTCCTTCTTTTCAGGCCCCACAAATAATATTTCAATCCCCCTGTCCCCACTCCCTCCATTCAAGATATAAAAACAATGTCACCAAAATTCTATTGTTTTCCTTTCTTTCATTTGCTGACATCCCTGTTGTTTTAATCCCTTCCTTCTAATCTATTTCCTTCCACTTCTTGTGGGTGTTTTCCTTCCCTCACCCTCTACATTCTAGCCTATTTCTCATCATTACTATTTCATTTTTTTCCTGGGTTACTGAAAAAGTGTGAAATTCTTAAAATATTTTAAATTATATGATTGATATATGGTTAGTTTTGTAGATGCTGATATGACCAGTTGTTGTTCTCTCTTTGAAATGTAGTAACTGGGACTGATCCTATTATGTTGAGAAAGTTGAAAATGTATATATTCACCAAAACAAAACAAATGCCAAGTTTATATCACAGAAAAACATAATTTAAATAAATCAATCTCTAAAGCAACAACAGTATTTTTTACCCTAACTGATCTTCAACTCTCAGCACATAAACAAGAACAACATAAGAAAATAAGGCAGAGGGCTTCTGAGAAGATGGCAGAGTGTTAAGTAGCAATAAATCAGCCTCTCCAAGATTCAGAATCCAGACCTTGGAAAAGAACAACTTGGGGAAGAAAAGAAGGACAGAGAGGATCGTTGTAACCCAGGAAGGATCTGACAATAAAATAGGAGCCTATAGAGAAATTGAAGAGATAGACCACAATGGAAAAAAAGGAGAAAATCTGCACTTTCTCCCCAGCTCCTGGCTTGTGGTTCTTGAGAAAGGAAGATCAAATCTACAGAGACACAGTGAACATGGGGGAAACTAGAGGTCTTCAGGGAGAAACCCAACAGGGGAATAGAGCAGTAGATTCTGTGAGCTACAACAGCTGGTGAGTAACTCCAATCCAACTGTCTTCCATATTCCCTAGAGACAGTGATTGATCAGATGGCATTTTATGGAGGCCAACTGAACCAGGGACTCAGAGCAGCTGAAGGCTGGCTTCATCTCAAGGCTCCCTGTGTTAAACTCCCACAGTGACTGGGCAAGGGACAACCACAGGAGATGTCCACGGTCAGGAAGCAGTGGTCAAGCCACCAAGAGACATCCAGAGTGTTATAAGATAAAGGGCTCATGGCCCATTCCCATGACCAGAGGCCAGATTCAGCTTGAATTTCTTTGGATTTGAAAGTCCCAGAATGGCACACATACCCTAAACTACTGCCAGCTTCCTGGTGATTACACAGCATGGATCTGGCCTCTGATTGCTTCCTTTGTCTACCAGCAAGATCCGTGCATTGAATGGGACACTGTCACAAAACTGTAGACCCCAGAAGATAACCACAGGCTTGAAATCACAGAAAAAATTATTTTTGTTTTGGTTTTCTTTTTATTTTATTTTCGTTCTTTTGACTGTTTTTTCTAATGGTTTATGTTTTTGTGAGTATGAACATTGCTCTTAGTTTTTTATGTATTATTTTGGTTTTGCTTTTGTTTTTACCTTCTTTCTTTCCCTATTCTAATCTTTAACAGATTCCTAAGGCATTGCTAATCTTCCTTCGTCCTACAGAAACACCTAACCTGATGCAAGACAAAATAGGTAAAACACTTAAAGACATAGGTGTACGAAATAACTTTCTGAAGAAAACCCCAATTACATGGGAAATTATAACAAGAATCAACAAATACAATGAAATCAAATTAAAAAGCCTGCCTTCCAAAGAAAATATCAAACCAACTCGGAGAACAAGCTAAGAGGGGTAAAGTACATATGTATACAAAGAAAATGACCAGACATAGAAGCAAAACACAACCCCAGACCTCCAGCCCACCCAGAGGAAATACAGAGGACAATGACATTGAGGATGTCAGAAGACACCCAGTCAAACTCTCAGAGATGATAGCAACAGAAGTTGAGAAACAGGCGCGGCAATAGAGAACATCAGGCTAGAGGTAATAGACCAGGTCAGGAAAGAGATGACCAACATAATGAAAGATTTGCTTAGTGAGTTCAGGGTAGACACAGATAAAAAAACAGAGGAACTAAGAAAAACAATCGAAAATTTGAATATACAACTTAGCAAAGAAATGGAGCCCATGAAACAGACCCAAACAGATATCCAAGAAATAAAAAACTCACTGTAAATTATACAAAGCCGAATGAATGAGAGCAAAAATAGAATCTCAGAACTAGAAGACAGGTCAGCAATTAATGAGAATGAAAAGAAAGACATGTTGAAAATAACTAGAGAAAATGAAAAATCACTACAACATCTGCAAGATGATGCAAAGAGCAATAATATAAGAGTGATAGTAGTGAATGAAAGAGCAGGAGGCAATAGGAAGGATCTGAAAAGATTATTTACAGAAGTAATGATGGAAAACATCCCAAGCATGAGAAAAGAACTTGATATACAGATAAGTGAGGCATACAGAACCCCAATATATAGAACCCCAATTACCCACAACCAAAATCAATCTACACCAAGACATAATCAAGATTCCAGAAATTCAGCAAAAGAACAGAATACTAAAAATTATTAGGGAAAAAAGACAAACCACCTATAAAGGTAAACCCATCAGAATCACAGCGGCATTCTCTACACAAACCCTAAAAGGAAGGAGAGCCTGGAGCAAAGTATTTCAAGCCTTAAAAGAAACAATCTCCAACCCAGATTGATGAACCTGGCCACACTATCTTTCAAATTCAACAATGAAATAAAATACGTCCATGACAAAGAAGAACTGAAGAAATTTATAACCTCCAAACCACC
>QZML01001158.1:194160-205949 GCA_016801275.1 Hystrix brachyura
GGAGAGGAGTACTAGAAAGAAAGAAGGGGAAAAACAGAAAGGCAACAAAGGAAAGAAAAGGGAAAGGGAAAATATGGAAAATTATGAATAAATCTGCTGTAAATAGGGAGGGAGGGAACAGAAGGGAGGGGCGGGGAAGAGGGGGGAGAACCAAGATGCATCATGTACAGGTACAAAATAAATGTGATGAATGTGACCATTGTCTGTAAAATGTAGCAATACATGTTCTTGGTTTAAAAAAAAAAATCCTGCCTTCTCTCTCTCCCTTTATATTCGAAATAGGCTAAAAATCTATTGGTGCCACCCACACCCAGGGTAGGGCTTCCATTATCTACACCCTTAACCTGAGTATCATACCTGTATTTACATTCGCATACTCTAATCCATCTATCTTCAAAACTCCCCATCTTTGACCACATGAGGCTAGATCCAAGCTTTCAGGGATTTCAATACCATACTCATAAATAGATCAGCCAGATAAATAGTAAAGACAAATCAGAGTTTAACTTGGCATCAAACAAATGGATTTAGCAGATACCTACAGAGTACTTCATCCGGCAACAGCAAAATATACATTTTTCTTTCAGCACACAGATGAAACAGACCATATCTGAGCCCATGAATCATGTTTAATATATACAAATAGTTGAAATAATTTCTACTGAATCATAGTCAAGTAAAAAGAGCTATTATCAACTTAAAAACACAGAAACAACACAAACAAGTGGCCATTAAATAATACAATGAATAATCAATGAGTCACAGAAGAAATCAGGGGGAAAATGAAAATATTCTAGAATCAAATCACAGTAGCACAATGACATACCAAAATGCATGAGACACAAAAAAAGCAGTTTAAGAAGGATGTTTATAGCTGCGAATCCCCAACTTAAAATTGAAAGCAATACCAAATAAATAACCTAATTATGTGCCTCAAGTTACTAACAAAAAACAATATTCAAATCAGAAACTCATGAAAAATAAATTACAATGATCAAAGCTGAAATTAATGAATTTGAGAATAAAAAATAATACAAATAACAAAGCAAAAAGTTGCTTCTTTGGAAAGATAAAAAGAGCAAAGATAACCAAAATAAGGAAAGAAAAGATGTATATGAATACAATTAGAAATGAAAAAGTGAAACCACAATGGACACCAACAAAATCCACAGAATTATTAGAAGCTATTTTGAAAACTTATTTATTCAATTATTCATGTTTTGAGACAGGGTCTTGCTATGCACTGCAGGCTGGCACTGAATGAACTCTGTACCCCAGGCTGGCCTTGAACTCATGGCAATCCTTCTGCCTCAGTCTCCTGAGTGCCAGAACTCTAGGTGTGCACCATCATTCATGCCTGGCATATTTTGAAAACCTATATTCCAATACACGGGGGACTCTAGAAGAAATGATAAATCTTAGACACATAAGATTTACCAAAAATTAAGCCAAGAAATAAAAAATCCTGAATAAAAGAATAACAGGCAATGAAATAGAGGCAGTAATGCAATCTCTAACGACTAAGAAATGCGCAGCACCACATGGATTTAGCACTGAATTTTTTTTGTTTGTTTGTTTTTGATTTGGGGAGACAAGGTGTCACTATGTAGCCCAGACAAGACATTCTCTGTTCTTGAGAAAAATATTATCCAAATGCCATGCAACCAAAAATTATAGATAGATAATAGGCAGAGAGATTCATGATAGATATATTTAATGCAATTCCAATGAAAATACTAACAGCATTATTCACATAACTAGGACAAATTCTAATATTTATATGAAAATAGAAGAGATCTGGAATAGCCAAATGATCCTGCACAAAAAGAGCACATCAGAAAACGGTACAATCCTGAATTTCAAGACATACAACAAAACTACAATGACAAAAAACAGCATGGTAATGGCACAATGTCTTAGTTACTTTTCTTGCTACTGAGACAAAATACCTGACATCATGGTTTAAAGGAGGAAAGATTTATGGTAGCTCACAGTTTTATAAATTTCAGTTCAAAACAAAATAGACATAAAATGGACCTAAAATGTGGAAAACAATGTAAAAACATTTAATATATTGAAAGATGAAATTGGCAAAACACAGGCACAAGCAAGAACTTTCTGAGCAGGACACTAATTGCACAAAAATAATACTAATAATCAAAAAATAGTATCAGTTAAAAACCTTCTGTATGGTGAAGAAAATGACCAACGTAGTGAAAAGACAGCCTACAGAAAAGGAAATAATAAGATGCTTAGAGAAAAGATGATACTGGTCAGAGAAAAGACTAATACCTAGAATATATAAAGAACTAAAAAATAATAGATCCCTCGATCAAATCTTCAGCTAAAATATGGGCAATAGAAATGAATAGACACTTCTCAAAAGAGGAAGTTCAAATATCTAATAAGTACATTAAAATGTTCAGCATATTTGACTGTTAGAAAAAGGTAAATCAAGTCAACACTGAGATTCCACTGTAGTACAGTAAAAATGTTTTTCATCAAGGAATCACAAAAAATAAAGCTGGCAAGGTGGTGAGGAAAAAGAAACTCTGATACAGTGTTGATGGGATTGTAAACTATTGTAACCAGTATAGAAATAAGTATGGTGATTCCTCAAATTTTAAAAATAAGAATTCCATTCAATCCAGGTATGTATTTTCTGGATATCTTCCTAAAAGATTTAAAGTGATAATATTACAGTGATACATGTACACTCATATTTATAGCAGCACGATCTACAATACCTAAATTATGTGAGTAACTTATATGCCTATCAACAGATGAATGGACAAAATACACACAACTGGAGTACTATTCAGCCATAAAGAAGGGTAAATTTCAATCATTTGCAGGAACACAGATGGATCTGATTGAAAAAAAATCATGAAGAGAAAGTTAAATATTGCATGATTTCTCTTATAAGAGAGACCCAAAATATAAATAATTTACAAAGCAAAATGAAAGACAGATGGTAAGGAACAAGTATGTAGACTTTGTGGAGATGGTAAAATTATCTGAAGAAATGGGTGGAGGGGTCACGGGGTAAACATGAGCAAAAATGATCACGATGTGACCAAGATAATTGTAATTGTAATTGTAATTTTATACTGACAATAAAAAATTTAGATTATTTTGCAGCATTATAAATGCAAATTAAGAGGAATAAATCAAAATAATTCCTCTCAGAATATGTTTTCAGCATTTCTAAGTGTTGTTTCACTGCAGTTCTTGGCATTAAAATGCAATACTTTGTATTGCTTTCATCTATTTGTAAAGTTAGATCAGTGGCCAATGTTCTATTTTTATTTCATTCTAGTGTGAACTCCTATCTCTCCTCTACTTAAAACATACTCAGTTTTTTAAAAAGGCAATCCTTAGGCACTCCCTTGTTATAAATGACTTTATATTCTACTTTACATACATTTTGCCATGAGTTCAAGATTTTTATTCTCAATATTAGGAGACTTAAACTATTCTTTAGAAAATGCCGTGTGACTTTTTAAGTTTCAGCTGTCTATCATTTTCATATGAATATTTATTACTTACACCAGCTCTTATTTATTTTCCTAAAATCAACTTCCGCATAAAGGTGATAATCTTTTGTTGCTTCACTCCAAACACTTCTAATCTTATGAGTTCATGTATTGATTTTGTTACTGTGTAGGAATAATCTTTTAAGCTTTCTACTTTGACCAGTAAGCAAAATCAGCAAGACATCTCCCTGCTGTTTCCTCAGCATACTAAGGAAAGAAGTCTTTTCAGCTTCCCAAACCTGGAAGATCCTTTTTTTTTTTTTTTGCATTTTTTGAAGTTCGAGGTGATTTATTTGAAGAAGCACTTAGGAGGAAAAAGGGTAAGGACTTAATACACATCATGAGATTCTGTACTATATACCTCACTATATCTTAGTAAAACAAATTTTGACATAATTGGTGCAGCTGGAATTCTTCCCAGAAGCACAGAAGTGCCTACAATGGGGGCAAAATTGAACTGTCAATGCTAAATCTAGACAGTCATTTCAGACTGCTAATTCCACCACATGCAAATGTATTTCCAAGCCTGAAAAATAAAGGGGGAAAAACCCTCCATTCAGGATGATTAAGTATATCAAATAGCACTTTTTCATAGCTAACCACCAAAGTTCACACTGTTAAACACATGGAGGGGGGGCTCAAAGGAAGCACACATTGTTTAGAAATAGTATTTTCATCAAGTTATAATTGTGGATAATTATACTGCTACAGTCCCAGTTGTTCCCCAAAGAAAGTTTGAAGTTACACTTACATGTGGGCATCATATAACCGCAACTCAAGAGTGCTTACTAGGAATATTTACCAGAAAGACAATTATCAAGTTTTAAAAGGAAAATAAACTGGAATAGACAAAATAAATCTAGTATATGATAAACTCATGTGGAAGTCAAATCCTCCTCAACTTGTCTTTTTCTATTGGCTATTGGAATTGCACTTCAACAAGTTCAAATCTTAGAAATACTGCCAGCTGAAATCCCATTACTTTTGTAAGTGAGTTCACCACTTGTCAATCTATATTTTAGCGTTGACAATTGTTGAAAGATTGCTTCACTAAATCTCTTCACTCCTTTAGGAACCTTGTCCAAGTAGACTAACTTATGTATTCATTTAGTAATAATATTAGGTTAACATCCCACTATTCTTAGAGAGGCTACTTCTTCCTGGCAGCTGATTTAACTATTTATAACATACGTATATTAAATAATATATTTCTTCTCTACTATCTCTGTATTGGGATGTTTCTTTGCTGTTGTCTGATCTAGAAAATGCATATACCCTGGCTTAGAATATTTCATCTGGCAGTGAGAAATTCGAGCTCCTAGTTTCACAGAGAATCTGTCAATTTATAAAAGTATAAACCTGACTGGATTTATTAACCCAAAGCACTTACAGCTTACAAATAACATAAAACATTCATAAAGATTTGTTCTGGCTATATTCAGGAGCCTCCAACACTTTCCCACAAATGATGTATTTGTGGATCTTATCAAACCCTCAGCTTCACCTTCTTACCTGCCGAACTCATCATAAAACAGCTTATTACTTGCAGTTGTGTATATCTGATCAAACAATTGCATTATATCCTATGTATATGGCAAACTGAACACTTTCACAGTGATGATCCTTACAGCTGTACTTACATAATTATTTCAGCTCATTCCTGTTAATCTTTGTCTCATCATCAATATAATTATTTGGTTCTGGGCCAAAGAAATAAAGTAGCATATATAATTTTAAGGCATAGATATATACTGAATAGTTATCCATTCAGAAGTATCCTAATTTGACTGTTAAATTTCTTTTATTCTCATTCTCTAATAATGAAGAACTGTTTGTAATTGTAATCAAATGTTTTTTCAATTATCTCAACTCTGGCTTCCACTACTCTAACCTGACCTCCCCTGTTGTAACACTGTAACAATCTCCAAACTAATTTCCTAGTCTCAAGTTCTTGCCCTCTATTTTCCAAACCACTGCCAAATTCACCCATTTCAAGCACCAGTTGCAATTTGTAATCCTGTGTGTGCAAGTTCCAACAAAGCTACCCTGTTGTTTAATGAATTAAATCCAAAAATCATCATTTCAAAATTTAAGCCCCCATATTTGAACACAACACTTCTCTTCACTAGCCAGCAATATTGGCTTTCAGTTCTGGAAAGGCCACTCCATTTGTTATCGTATTTTCATTCCCACAAATGTCATGAGACATTTTATAACAAAAAGTGCAAGAAAAAAATTATCACAAGCCCATAAGAGCCAAAATTTATTTGCCTTTTTGCCACATGACAGTGGGAATGGGACTGAGAAACAGAGAGAAGGTGGAGGGAGAGAAGGGGAAAAATTAAGATGTGTTACATAAGGGGATAACTTCCCATGATGAATATAATAATTATGTACAGCAAACATATACTAATAAAATAGTTTGAAAAAAGAAAAGTGCATTTGCAAAAAATAAAAATACTGATGTAGTTCTTAGAGATTAAATGGTTTGGCCCTCTCAAAGATCATATGTTGAAATCTTAATGCCCACTGTAATACTGGGAGGTGGAATTTTGAGGAGTTAATTAGGTGATGAGAGTGGAGACCTGATGAATTGTATGAAAGCTTTTGAAAGAAGACACAGGAACTTGCTCTCTCTTTTCCTTCCTGTTCAATAGGTAAAGACAGTTAAAAAGTGGTCATTTGCAAAATAATAGCAGGTCCTGACCTTACATAGGGTCTCCCAGTGCTGTTATGTTGAACTTCTGAGCCTCCATAATTGTGAGAAATAAATTTCTGTGGTTTAAGGCACCAAAACTATGGCACTTTGTTACAGCAACCTGAATAGATCGAGAAAACGCTTTTTGGGTGACAGGTCCTTATCTGGCAGATTTAAAAATATCTCTATAACCAGCCTTCATTTTGACCTGTTGGCACCTGTCTAATACTGCTTGTTAAACCCAGTGAATATCATCCTTGAGACCAAAGATGGTGAGAGAAGGCTTTCATCTGTCTTAAGAGCAGTAATATTGAAAAGCATTTAAGGTAGAGGAATTAACACTTCAAGGAATACCTGGTCCAAGAGATAGAAAAATTCAGAAAGTTGCAAGTTGGCCAATATGCCTGGAAGAAAGAGGGAGTAGACAGTAAAGAAAGAATGCTAAAAAGGCTACATTGTTATGACACTCCAAATCGATGAAGGCAATGCAGGAACTAAACTAGGAAAATAAAGCTGGACATGATGGCACACATCTAGAATTCTAGCAGTCTGAGAGGCAAAGGCAGGAAGGTTGTAAGTTCAAATCCATCCTGGACAGTTTAGTCCCTTAGTAAGATACTGTCACAAAAATGAAAAAAAAATAAAGTAGGGAAATTCCATATTCAGATTAACATTTTAAAAACATTAGTCCAATAGCAATGTAAGCAATGGATTTAAGATTTTTTTTTATTTTTTTTATTTTTACCAAGAACATGTATTGGTACATTATATACATAATGATCATAATCAACATGGTTATTTTGTACCTGTACATGATGTATCTTGGCTTTCACCCCTCTTCCCCTTCCCTCCCTTCCATCCACCCACCCAACCATCATCAGTACACATCGAATTGTTTCTCTGATATGAGAAACCATAAGTACAAATAAGGACAAAGGAGTATAATAGATATTATGTTAAAAAAAAGAGAGATAGTATTCAAAAGAGAGGAGAGCTAGATAGGGAAAAGGGGGATAAAGAAGAAGGTTAAAAGAAAAGTAAGATGAAAGGGAAAAATGGAAAAGTGTAAATAAACTTGATTTAATATGTTTGTAGGCACAGTTACTTGTATTGGGGAACACTTTTATGATTGTTGAATTTGCCTATCCCAAGCTTTTCTGTGAAACATGGTGAACTTTAAGACTCTTTCTCAACTGCAAGGGATCCACTTCATTTTCTCTCTTCTCCAAGAAGTGGCTTGTGTCAGTCATCAAAAGCAAACTTCTGTGTTCTATGTCCTTGTTAATGCACAGGTTAATGCTTTCAAAGGACTTTATATCAAACTTAACACTTTGGCTAGCAGGGTAGAACATTAGCTTCTCTTTGCTCATGTCTAATCCATATTATGTTTTACTGTCATTTACCATGTACAGATACACTGACATTATTCCTGTTGTGTGAATAAATGAAGGACTTGGCACTAATTGTTTACTTCTGCCTTCAGTGCGAAAACATCATCTTCCTATCTGCCTTCCGTGTTACTGTAGCTGTGTCCTTCCCCTTCTTCAGATCTTACCCCCATCAAAGAGACTGTTATTAAGTATAAAGTAACAAAGACACATTCTTCACCCATGTAAAATATTTTACATTGCACAAACTAATGTTGGCTATTGTTTTGTGTGATTTTGGTTTTGGTTTGTTATTGTGTTTATTGTCTGTATCCTCTTAATACTAGTACATACACCATGAGAAGTCAAGAATATTGTCTAGTTCATTTGATGTTGAACTGCCAGACACAGACACCTAGTAGATGTTAAATAAATATGTAATAAGTATTAAATAATCTAGTGAAAAATAAGCACATTAAATCACTTGGAATGAAACCTAGAACTCTGTTTAGTAAGTATCAGAAATAAGTGCTTAAAATAATCCTCAGGAAATTAACTCTTTCAGCTTGAATTTTTATGCTTATAAATGCACAGGCAATGAAGATCATTGGGAACATCAAGGAACACTACTAATATTTTGGATTTTGTAAATCCTTAGATGGCAGTATTTTGGGCTTGGCTTGAAATAAAATTACAAGAGGAACCTAGTGAGCTAAAAATAATTAATGTGCAAAAAAAAGTGAAGTTATCGAGTACAATTTTATGGATTTTGATCAATACCAGAATTATTTTAATGTACACATGAAATTGCTTCACAATACTTTTAGCACACAAATATCATCTGGAATATTTTCTAGTAGATACGATTAAATCAAACTCATTCTATTAAAATTTTACTATGAAACTGATGGATATATTCTATGGTCTCTATGGTTTGCTTGAAGTTTTACATATTAAAAAAACTCTGGCTGCCCATAGTTATTAAAAAAGTAATATTGATTATATTTTCCTATTATCTATGTTCTGTTTTGTTCTTTATTTATATATGGTGTTTTGCATATAAGAGAAGCAAATATAAGCTTGTGTTTCTGATTTATTTCACTCAACATTACTGTTTTCAGGTGTACCCATTTTCCTGCAAATGACTACAGTCAATTCTGCTTTATTGGCAGAGTAGTTTTCCATTGTGGGTAAATACAACATATTCTTTATCTGTGCATCTGTTGATGGGCATTTAGGCTGCTTCCATGATTTCACTAATGTAAATTATGCTCATATAAGCATGGATGGTCATGTATCACTGCAATATGATATCTTGAACACTTTTGGGAAGATACCTAGAAAGAGAATAACTGGATTGAGTGGAATTTCTTTCTGCAGATATCAGTTGAGTACATTTGTTCCAAATTTGGACCGACTCTGATATTTCTTTGTCGAATTTTTGCCAATTGATTTGCCTATTTGTGACAGTGAGGTCCCTCATAATTGGGTTAGTGCTTATCTGATGATTTATAGACAGCAGTGTTTGTGTTATCAAGTTGGACATCCTATTGTTTGCTACATGTATAATTCTTTTCTCTTCTTGTTGAATTTCTCCCTTAACCAATATATAGTGACCTTCTTTGCCTCTTCTTGTCAGGTTTTTGGCTTGAAATCCACTTTGTCTGAAATTAGGATAGCTAATCCTGCTTTATTCTGGGCATATTATTTTCCATCCTTGATTTTTAGTCTGTATATTTCTTTTTGGATTAAATAGTATTTATTATATTCTGCATGCCCTTGGGTTTTGTTTCTTGATCCATTAGGCCAATCTTGGTCTTTTGGTTTGGGAATTGATACCATTTACATTGAGAGGTATTACTGAAAGTTATTCACTTATTTCTATCACTACGTCATTTTCATTTTGATGATTTCTTTTTTCCCCTTTCTGCTTAACTGCTCAACCTGCCTTTTGTATTCATTTTGTTGACATTTTTGGCATGATTCCCTTTATTTTTCTTTTCTAGGATGTCCTTGAGAATTTTTTGTAGTGTTGGTTTATTTGTCATGAATTCTTGTGGTGCTCTTAGTCATGGAAACACTTCATTTCTCCATTGATTCTGAAAAAAAATAATTCCTAGGGTATATAAGTTGGAAGTTGTTATCTCTTAGGCTTGAAATGGTTTATTCCAAGCATTCCTGGCCTTTAATCACTTGCCAATTTAATTAATTAAATACAGGATCAACAAAACTGCATATTTATCATTGATTTTTATAACATAATATAACAGGAAACATAAAAATGAAAATTTATCAAATTTATTGAATATAAGAATCGATTGGTTGAAGTGACACCTGAACCATGCTTGGGATAGTACATAAACAAATGCATGGTCTGAGTGATACACCTGATAAACGGTTAAGTTGTTAAGGTTTGTGTTGAGAAATCTGCTGTGTTTACTTTGTAAGTGATTTATTGATATTCTCTATCAACTTTTAAAATGCTGTCTCTGTGCTGGACTTGTGGAATTTTGACTACAATGTGACCTGCAGTTTCATTTTTGATCATGGTGATTTGTGGTTCTATATGTTTCAGTTATCTGTATCTTTCATTGTTTCCCAATATTTGCAAATTTCTGGCTATTATCTCTGCAAATTGAGTTTTTATGTTCTTTCTGCTGTCATCTTATATTTCACAAATTCCAATTAGTGTTAGGTTGGTCTTCTTGGTGTCATGTAGCAGCTGGTGGATCCATTTTTTATGTTCCCTTTTTATGTTTAAAATAATTGTGAATACTTGGTGTTTGAAAGATTCTTAACTTCAATTTCTCATATTCCGTCTTCTGTTGCCCATACTTTCGATATAACTTTTAATCTGCTGAATTTTTGTTTGGAACATTTTCATGGATTCTAATTATTTGCTAAATTGGTCCTTCATGTTTTATATCATTTCATTTAGTTCTGCTACTATTTTATTAGTGTCTTCTGAAAGCTTCATAGCTTTTTTTTCATTATCTCCATTATATGATTACTTATATCTTCTCTGAGCCCACAGGGCAACTTATTGATGTGTGCATATGTGTGTATGTGTGTGTGTGTGTGTGTGTGCACGTGTGTGTGTATGTTTCATCTCCACTGTGGAATACTGGGCTATGTTACTTTTGCTCTCTTCCCCCTTAATGCTCCATATAACAGCTTTTGGAGTGTTGGGAGTTTTGGGAGGAATTTTATTGCTACATCTTCTCATGTACTTTTTTAAAAATTTTTGATTGTTTTGCCTTGTGCATAGGTTTGCAGTCACTTGTATTGGAAAGACTTTGTTGCTAGTGTGGACTTCTCTTTAGTTAATCTACTTTTCAGTGATGCATTCAGAACATAAGTAACTATAGTCTTTTGCCACTGTCCTAAGATTTGACAACTTCCTTTAATTCAAGAGGGAGAAGCCGTGTAATAGTCAAAGCACCCAGTTCTCAGCACAGGAACAGACTTCAGTATTGTTAATGCCACAAAGCAATCTTTATATTGGCAGAGCAAAACATATTAATAGCAACAACTATGCAACCCTGGCAATATCAAGCTGAATTAGCAACAGTAATATCATCTAAGATAAGGTGAATATTGATCCCATAAGAACCAATAATGTACAATCCTTAACCTTAGAAAAAAACTGTAGTTATAATATAAACACTAAGACAAACCCAATATTGACATACAGTGAATTTCTGTAAAAATACAATAACTGTACCTGTACTAATGGAAAAGAATTCAACCTTAGTAACAAAGCAGTAAAAACTATCTAAAGATTAATAAAGTATAATTGTATTACTATTAAAAGTATAAATTGCTGGGAATGAAAAATGCGAGAAGAAAAATTTTAAAAATTAAAAAATTGGGTATGAGGAGAGAAAATTGTGACAAAATAGCCTAGTAAATAATAATAGTAAATAATAATCTAATTCTATAAAATTAGATAAAGCTACCAGAAAAAAAGAAAGGGGAAATAGAAGATAAAAGAAAAAGGGAGAAAAAAAGAATAATATGGAGAATAGAAAATGGAAAAAATGAAAAGGAAAAAAAGAAATAATGAATAAAAGAAGAAAGAAAAAGAAAACAAAAGAACAAGGGAGGGGCTGGGGATTTAGCTCAGTGATTAGAGTGCTTGCCTTGCAAGCACAAGGCCCTGAGTTCGATCCCTGGCACCACAAAAAA